>JAJAGP010000351.1:298420-458884 GCA_025084515.1 Ancistrus triradiatus | reverse complement strand
ATATATGAAAAGCACCTGTAAGGACACACACACGACATCAGCAGTAAATGCCTTTGGCCATGATATAAATGCAACTCTACATTCACTAAATAAATAATGACAATCATACCTCCGTGGATTGTAGTTGTATGTGATGCTGTGTTTTGTGTCTTTTCTAAACACAACACAAAAAACAGTCTGCATTACAAAGCCTGCTTTAGGTAGCGTGGTAAAAAGCAGGTAAAGTGATTTTGCATGTAAACTTTACCGGTGGTTTGGAACTCTTGGTCGCAGTCTAAACCTAAAACATGATTGTGTTACTAAATGTTAGGTTATACTAAATTCTCAAACACAGCAGCAGTAAACGTGAACAACACAACTTTGTACTCACGGTCTTGGTCTTTGGCACACTGATCGTTCTCTGTGGAAAGCAACCCATGTATTTAGTTAGAAACATTTTAAACAAACAATTATGTACAGATATATGAAATAAATACATTTATTGATTATACTTGTGTTAGAATTAGTCATTTGCATATTCTAATTAAACAAATTACACTATGTATAACACAATGAATACATCTGTTGAATGGTTGTGAGATGTAATTGTATGAATATTAAAATTGACATTATAAACCTAAGCTAGACTTATAGGCTATACTGTATAAGTAAGAAACCGAAACTGAGAGGAATACAAAAAAAAAGTGCAAAAAGTAGAAAAAGCAGTGAGAAGTATAAAAAGGCATAAAGAGTGAAATGGGAGTAATAATAGTGTAACATTCACAGGTCTATAATATTGAATTAGTAGCCTTACTTCCATTTGCTTTTTACATTTACCCCAAATGACATACAGAAGATTGATAATGGTTATGAGACAACACCCACCGATGCCCACTGTTTGTAGATCAGAATCAATGCACGCAAGTTTGTCAGTCATCCATTTTATGCAAATCTGTTCATGTCTCCTCTCCATCCAACAGTAAGATCCGGGATGCCCAAATGTACAGCCAGAATCGCCTGCCCATAATTTGAAACAGGATATATTTTTGTCTCCCATGACAGAAATATCTCCCATTTTCACTCTGGTCTTGCAGCAATCTGATGAACAGAGACCGACAGTATTACATTAAGTCACATAGACCAAATTCATACCCAATTACACCAATAACTATTATACCAATTGCAGGTCGCTGTCTGAATGTTTATTGCAATAAAGCCACAGCCCAGAACTGAGGTTTGTTCTGCTTTAAATTCCCACCAATGACAGCAGTGTGTTGGGAAGTCCTGGCCAGAAAATATCTCCCTTAAAAAAAATCAAAAGTTGGTACTCCATCATGCTTTCAATCTGCAGTAGTCCACAAACTTCACCAAACCAACTCCCAACATGATTGCGTTTGGCTCTTAAACAAACTACTGGACCATACCATTTTACCTGGGGGGATTTCTTTATTTATTTACATTTACATTTCACCCTTCTACATCCTTCCGACATTTTGTAGAATGACAAATGTATGTTTTAATTCCTGCCAAAATGGCCCCAATTCTGTTGTTAAACCTTGTCGTAGATTCTCTTTTTTATTTAGACAGAGCAGCTGTAAATAAGGCAAAGATTGAAACTCTCCCTCCATATAAAACACCCACACACAGCACATGTTTATTGTACTATTGTAATAAATAAAAAATACCTGTGAGCCTAGGCAAGTTCTATAATGCGCAATATAATTAATCTGCAATGTTCATACCTCATGTGTTTGCACACAATAATGGCACAATTGAATTAGGAATAAAGAATGAGCAACCACTGATGATTTAAACTAATAATGGACATTTATTGGGGTATATGGCATGCCTAAAACAGACGTAGAGATGCCCCCGTCTATTCATATCCCATGAGTCACCAGTATTATATCGACTCGCCATGAAGTTTGCCGGAGCTGTGTTTAAAGCAGTTTAATTGATACACAAACAGACATGAGCTCCATTACAGAAACTATGAAAATATAGTTTTCTGATGTTCCCTACAAAAATATTAGATGTATATTTTATGCAGTTTTGCTCTTTATAGTATTCTTCCATATTTTTTAAATTTTCAAATCCAATGTTTAAAAATGCCTTTGCTTTACAAACTGTTTAAACAGACATTACTGAAAAGAGAGGAGTGAAATGAGAATGATATCTTACCTGTTTGGGAACATTTCCAGGAGAGGATAACGAGGATACACCACAGTATGAGATACATACTGCTCATCTGTAATAATCAACATTTTAACATTTTTATGTTTCATATTCTTTTAGAGATGTGCAAGTTACAATGCCTTGCTGCCCTGATCCAATGCTACCAAAAACTGGAACTCAGCAAACTATGACTCGATATTTTTGTCTATGAATATCCAAATACCAGCCAGCTTTTCAGCCCATAAATCAACTCCAAATATTTACTCAGCCACTAACTTTGTTTCTTTCATCACACACATTATATGCACATTATATATTTGTAATGGTTTAAAACCAAATAGGCTGGACTGGAACAACTATGCAGATAAACAAAACAGCAAGCAAGGATACGGAGTATAAAGTGGTGCAACTTTTTGGTTAAAAAACAAAAGCGACTGCTGGCTGGAGTGGTGCACAGAAACAGGTAGCAAGGAGATGGCGTCGAGCCAGAGGGAGGACGTACAGGAACCAAAATGTAAGGATGAACCAGGATGAGACAGGTGAAAACAAAAGGACAGGTCTGGACAGAGGACTGAGGAGTGAACTGATCAAGGCAGAGCGGGAAGCTGGAGGCAAGAGTGCTGGATAGAAGATGTGAGCAGCGAAAAGACAAAAATTATTGAGCTGAATAACAAATTTAAGCACAATTCCGTGTCAGGATACCAGGAGCTTTAGCAGCTGAACTGGCGAGGATTAAATCTATTGGATGAAGAAAAATGGGTTTTGCCAACCAGTACCACATTGTCCACCAGATGGAGACACAGACCAAAACAGAGACACAAAGAAGCAGGCTGTATTAGAAATGGCACACTACATGGTAGCCGCATACTAAATATGCCTAAATGTAGTATGTATGTGCAGTATGCAACCAAAATAAAAGCCGTAGTGCCCTAAAGATACCCAGATAGTGTACTACTCCAGTCAGATTTTCCTGTATTCAGGGAGAGCTGTCTTCATGGTGTACTGCATCCCATCATGCACCTCAGCTCAGCCTGCTTCACCAAAACAACATGGCAGCAATAAACACTACAGAGGGGAACTGCCAACTCTGAATATAAATATGAGTATAGTGGTTGTACTGGGAGATGTTCTCATCAGAATGAGGCTAATAAAGTTCAAAAGGATACAGTGAGGTACATTTTGGGTAAATGGTCAAGCAGGTGGTGTATTAGTCTGCTATATCATGTGACAGAACTCGTTACTGTACTGCCTACTACATACAGGGTGTAGGTCCTAAATGTAGGTCATTTCTTATCCCGATAATGATATACATCACAATATACCACATTTACTGTTTATTAAGTGAAATTGTTTAAAATAAAATGACCACATGAAAAACCCATTTCTATTAAATGTTGAATTATATACACTCAACAAATAAAAGCTACTTTCTCATATTTAATTTGTGAAAATTGTTAAACATATAACAAAAAAATAGTAACCTATATACAGTGGTGCTTGAAAGTTTGTGAACCCTTTAGAATTTTCTATATTTCGGCATAAATATGACCTAAAACATCATCAGATTTTCACACAAGTCCTAAAAGTAGATCAAGTGAACGAATTAAAAACAAATTAGACAAAAATATTATACTTGGTGGTCCCCACGAGTTGTCTACCAACAAAGATCACTCCAAGAGCAAGGCGTGTAATAGTTGGCGAGGTCACAAAGGACCCCAGGGTAACTTCTAAGCAACTGAAGGCCTCTCTCACATTGGCTAATGTTAATGTTCATGAGTCCACCATCGGAAAAACACTGAACAACAATTGTGTGCATGGCAGGGTTGCAAGGAGAAAGCCACTGCTCTCCAAAAAGAACATTGCTGCTCGTCTGCAGTTTGCTAACGATCACGTGGACAAGCCAGAAGGCTATTGGAGGAATGTTTTGTGGTGAGACCAAAACAGAACTTTTTGTTTTCAAAACAAAGTGTTATGTTTGGAGAAAGGAAAACACTGCATTCCAGCATAAGAGCCTTCTCTCATCTGTGAAACATGGTGGTGGTAGTATCATGGTTTTGTCCTGTTTTGCTGCATCTGGGCCAGGACGGCTTCCCATCATTGACGGACCATTTAATTCTGAATTATAGCAGATAATTCTAAAGGAAAATATCAGGACATCTGTCCATGAACTGAATCTCAAGAGAAGGTGGGTCATGCAGCAAGACAACGACCCTAAGCACACAAGTCGTTCTACCAAAGAATGGTTAAAGAAGAATAAAGTTAATGTTTTGGAATGGCCAAGTCAAAGTCCTGACCTTAATCCAATGGAAATGTTGTGGAAGGACCTGAAGCGAGCAGTGTGAGGAAACCCACCAACATCCCAGAGCTGAAGCTGTTCTGTACGGAGAAATGGGCTAAAATTCCTCCAAGCAGGACTGATCAAGCAAACAAACCCATCAGCCGCTGAGCTGTGTGTGTTTTATGTGTTTTTTATTCTATTTTATATGTCCACACATGAACTGAATTCTGAATTAAAGTTGGTAAAAGTACTGTGCTGTTTGTGTGAGGCTGTGTTTGTGCCATTTTATTGCGCGCTAGCAGTTACAGATTACCGGCACAGAATCGGTTATATGAGATTGATCCAACCACTGGTGATCCTGCTAAAGATTCCAGATCACCGGCTGATCAATCTGTGCATCTGAAGTTTTTTCACCATTATTTTTTGTGTTCACTCTCCTCCAGTTTGTTTGTGTCACCTTAATGGTGATAAACAGCTAAAAGACTGCTGTACAGCTTGTATTTTGCAAAATAGACGATAGACGTCAGGCGATAGATATCATTTTTACATATTTATATACTGCACAGCCTTAGAATGCAGTATATACTAATGTAGTATGCAGTATAGTAGTGTGCTATTTTGAATACAGCCAGAGAGAGAGAGAGACTTTTTTTGACTTTTGACTTCACTTTTATTAACAAAAAGTGTATTCCAAAAACAACCTGAGAGCTAAATAAAAAAAACATCGTACATCCAAACTCACAGGGTCAAAAAGAAATAATATAAAATATAAATAAAAAATATAAATAAAAAGGATCAGCAGGTCGTCATAAAATCAGATAAATCAGATAAAACGTGACCATTAGCAGAACTCCATGGCAAAGAAAAGCTCATCATCTATTACAGAGCACACGGCCTCCCCATAGCACCAACGTTCTTCAAAGTGCTGCAGGTTTTTCATGCACTGATAATAATTAAAATCAATTAAAACTCTCGATTTTATTAATCGAGAAAAAATCTCAGTCACCTCACATTCAGCAACCTGGGCCACCCTGTTCTTACGGCTAACATATATTGCCATCTTAGCCTGGCCCAGAATGAAATTCACCAGTTGGCACTTGAACTTCTCCCTCCTGACGTACTTAAAACCAAGGATAAGAGTCTGGAGGGTAAAAGCCACATTAAAAGACATAAAAACACTTCTTAAGACATCAAACAAGGGACGCAGCCTAAAACAGTGCATAAAAGCATGGAACACCGTTTCCCTCTGAGAGCAGAAAGGGCAGTCAGGTAAAACCTCAGGGTTTAAAACAGAGATAAAAGCATTTACATATAATACCAGATAATACCATGTAAAATACGCCACTGTAGGTCAGCAACCTTCTTGGTCAACGGTGGCTTGTACAATGCTCTCCACTCCGGTTGTACATCATTACTCAAATTAAAAACATCACGCCATGGTGTATCCACCCTATTGTTCAGCCTTTTCTTATTCAGTACTTTAACACAGGCTCTGTACAGCACTTTACCTGACACAGTGTTTAAGTCCATAGAGGTGCCCCCCTTACATTCCAGTAGGGAGCCATGACAGTCATGCAGGTCTGGAGTAATGATGATTCCTGGGAAAGGGTCATCCTCCGTAGGGCTGGTCACCCCTGCACTGTAGTCCCTCACCTGCATCCGCTCCTCCGAAGTGAGCGCAGACTGCCAGAGATGCAGGAGCTGGGACACCACACGCACGGACCTCAACCCCAATCGCTCTGCCAAGTCCCCTGCACCAGCGAGTTCAGGTCCTGCGATCAGCCTTGTCTAATACCTCTATAAACTTTAAAAGGAGCACATAAGCCACCATTGACCTTAAGCACACTCTCAATGTCACTATACAAAACCTTTATCATAGCTATGAAACCTGGGTTGAACCCCATATTATCCAGAACCTTCCACAAATACTCGTGTTCAACACGATCAAAATCCTTTTCCTGGTCCAAGAAAATAAGACCAGTCTTCAAGCCCAGTAACCTGGAGACGTCCAAAACAACTCGAATTAGGTAGACATTGTCAAAAATAGATCTGCCAGGCACACAGTAAGTCTGGTCCAGCTGTATCACCTGCTCCATCACTTTCCCCAGTCTCGCAGCTAACGCTTTTGAGAGCAACTTACAATCTGTGCAGAGCAGCGAAACGGGACGCCAGTTCTTCAGCTCTGTTAGGTCTCCCTTCTTCGGTAAGAGGGTCAAGACAGCTCTGCGGCAACTCATGGGAAGCATCCCATCCAGCACACTCATCTGTAGAACCTCTAGCACATCCTGACCCAACACTGCCCAAAAGGCCTTGAAGAACTCCACAGGGAGACCATCGATACCTGGTGCCCGACCGTTCTCCATCCCCCGGAGAAATAAGACACTGTGTAAAAACGGACATTTGAGAGCTAAAACCATAAAAACGATCCAGTCTCGCCAGTGAAAGTGCATTATCTCGAGAGTGGGCCCACGTGTACTGCCTCTGACAGCCATGAAAATTTCTCCAGACATCACGGAGGTCATGGGCCTCTAGCATCTCACACAACCGCTTACGCGAGGCTGTGTGCGGCTCAACATGGTTCCTATCCATGTCATCTGCTGTGCAGTTAAAATCCCCACCCAATATTAAGAAATCAGTCTGATTGCACGACGCCAACACAGAATAGCATCCGGTCAACTCCCCCAGTCGGAGAATACACACAAACAAAAATAAAAACATCATTCTCAAAGCAAGCACTCACTTTTAAAAGCCTCCTGTGTAAAACCTCTTCTACAGAATAAGAGTGAGGAGTAAAACTCCGTGAGAAGAGAAGACCGACCCCACCGCTACAAGACGTGTTGTAGCTTAAAATGGTCAATCCTGCCCATTCCCTGGACCACTCAGCAGCATTGCTATATCGCTGTGAGTCTCCTGCATAAAAACAACATCAATCTGCTTCTGCTTTACTAGCTCATAAAACTTTGCCCTCTTCACACAGTCTCTAGCTCTATTGAGGTTTAAAGTGGCGATTTTAAAATTACTCATTAAAAAATAAAAAGAACAAACCACACTAAACATACAGGCCAGTCCACTCCCGGAAAGGCTAGGCACTCTAAAAGTCAATTTCATTGTTAGCCTTGATGAGTTTGGTCAGTATTTTCCTGAGTCTGTGAATTTCTGCTGTGGTAAAAAGACCCTCCCTCCTAAAGTACTTCACATCGTGAATAAACCGTGTGCTGTCTGGAAAACTCTGTTCGACCCGCACACCTCTCTTTCCTTTAGTTACCCGTAAAAACTTTTTGATCTCATCAGCAGAGTAAAGCATTGGAATACTCTCATCTTGTGAGCACCCAGCCCAGCATGAATCAGAGAGTGAACCACTTTCTGAGGAATCACTCTCATAGCCATCAGTCTCCATCGTACCACCCTCCGTTTTGGCCTGCTTGTTCCCCCCTTCCCCTCAGCCGTCAGTTTTCTCTTAAAAGGAATAACCTTAAAAACAGAATCCTCCTCCATAGCTGCCTCAACTTGATCCCCCTGCGCTGTTATTTTGGTTGGGGTCACCTCAACCAATTCACCACTTAATTCTGTGGCCTGCTTTTCAGTGCTAGGAGACTCTTGTGCCTCAGCACTCATATCCACCTTAATAGGCTCGACTGATGAAGGCTCTGCGCAGTCCCAACAGCGCCAGTCGGAGCCATTGTTACCTCAGTCGGCTCCCCAACCACTGTCTGTGGTGCAGGATCCAAGACTTCCATGAACACCCCATCAGTGGCCGCAGGGGGAACAACCGCCGCAGGCCCAGCCTCGACAGGCGCCGACCCCCCAGCACCCTCAGGCTCGTGCCCCTCTGTTTCCACATTGACCTTACAGGCACGGACAAGATGTCCAAGCTGCCCACACCTAAAACACTTCATGTTGGTATCAGACGAAGCGTACACCAGGTAGTCAAAACCGTCCACTTTAAACTTGAGCACGAAGTCTAGCTCATCAGCACCATCTTTCAGTACCATGAAGACAAGTCCTCCTTAAAGGACACTAGGGTTTTTAAATCAGGGGAGATTTACAACCCTAGGGGATTTTCTTTATAGAGGGGAGACCAGTTTACCAAATCTGGACAATTCCATAGAAATGTCCTCATCCTTGATAAAGGGGGGGACATTGGACAGAATAATCTTTTTCGCTGGGGTGCTAAGGGGCTGAACAGGAGTAAATTGTTCATTAAGCACCACGCCACACTGAATCAGCTGATTTGCCTTTTTCACAGAGTTCATAAACAAAACTACTGCACTGTTCATTCGGGAGGCAGAAACAATATTACTGTGCCCTACCTCAACCCCAGCAGCCAAGCACACATCCTCTACACTCGCCCTACAATCCACCTTCACGCCATGCCGGCGAGACAAACTTTCATACCAATGGGCGTTTGGGGCAGCCATGCTAACCAACAAACCGCGGCAAGCAGACCCTCCTCACACCCCACTCACACACACACACGCACGTACACAAACACGCACCCAATCAATCACTCACCACTTTCAGAATCGCTTCAAAAACACACAAAAGAAAACGAAAACGCAGTACGCAAATAACTGGCAAGACGCCACGAAACCGCGCACTCTGCTCTCAGCTCCAGACCGCTCTACAGAGAGACAGAGAGAGACAGACAGACAGAGAGAGAGACAGACAGAGAGAGAGACAGACAGAGAGAGAGACAGACAGAGAGAGAGACAGACAGAGAGAGAGACAGACAGAGAGAGAGGGACTTGACTTTTAACTCCTTTTATTTTAAACTAGTTCCATTCAATGAGTAAAACCATTTCTACAGATCATTAAGGTTTAAGATCAGAGAAAAGGCATGGTACAAAAACAGCACACATTTACCTTCTCAGCCAAGAAAATTAGCAAAGTGTAGCCCTGCCCTGCACCCAACACACCACCCTGTTTAAACACCATGTTGCTTTAAAAGGCTCTAAGTCACTCATCAAATGATACAAATTAAAATCAATTAAAATTCTTGCCTTAACCTCAATTAGTTTGCAATCAGTATTGCTCTCTAACTTGGTTTTCCAACTTACATATATGGCCATCTTGGCTTGGCCAAGCATAATCGATCATATCGATACCAACGCTGGTATTGATATTGAGAAATACTCGTGCAAAAAGATCGATACTCACGCATTTTTTCCCTCCCGCACGCACTGACTGATTCATCAAAGTCTGCTCTCTGTCTGTAAGGGTAACGCTGTGTCACACAGCTGGAGCAGTGCACTCCTCTTTTGTTGTTGCACCGTCAAGAGGCTCAGCAGCACCAGCCAATCAGCCATGCAGGTAGGCTCAGCCTGGCCCCGCCCACTCAGCGCTCTCCTCCGTTATTGTCATTGTTTTTATTTTGTTTAAAGCCAGAAGAGCACTGAAGGGAAGAAATTCCTTATTCTTTATTTATTTTCTTGCATTGTTCGACTTGAAAAAAGGAACAAGTTTGAAACTGTTTACAATATTTGTTGAAGTGTCTTAATTTTTCTGTACTGTGGATTGTCAGCTCTCTAACCTCAGAAGATTGTTTTAATTGGCTTTGTTATATTTTCTACACTCTTTATTTAAGAAAAAAAACGTAGAGAAGTGCACCGAAGGGAAGAAATTCCTTATTTTTTGTATTATTTTATTGTATTGTTCGACTTGAAAAACAGAATAAGTTTGAAACTGGTTACAGTATTTGTTGTGGTGTGTTAATTTTGTTGTATTGTGGTTTGTCAGCTCTCTACCCAGGAGGTTTTAAGTTGTGTTGAGCGATTTTTTTTCTGTTTATTTAAGAAAAATCAGAATTGCACCGAAAGGAAGGAAATTCCTTATTTTGTTATTGTTTTTCCTAAGAACAATTCTATTTGAAAAAAGAAACAAAGAAAGAAAGAACTAGAAAAGATGTCTAGTGAGGGGAGAATTTTTATTTTATTTTTGTATTGTGGTTTCTCCTTTTCTACATCAAAAAAGATTTATTTTCCTAATGTTAAGGCAAACTTTTTTTGTTACTGTTCCATTGTTTCTAAACAAAAATGTTGATTGTGATAAAGTATTTTGTTGTCACGTACAATGTTTGGCGAAATTCTATCCCAAGTCTTTTGAATCCTTTGAATCTATAAAGCTTAAATATTTAAAAGTATCGGTATCGGCGATACTGGCCCTGCATTTACTTGGTATCGGATTGATACCAAAATTCCCAGTATCGCTCACCTCTAGCTGCCAGTAAAGGTTTCGTGCTTTTCTAAGAAAGGGGTGAGCTTATATCTACAGAACACTTCACTGTCGATCACTACAGTAAGTGTTGCGTAAGAAAACAAAAAAATCCCCCACAAACAAGTTCATGTCTAATTCTCACCACTGGAAAAGAAGAGCCACAACAGTTGATCTGCATCTTAACAGAAATAAATGAGAAATAGTCAGCCTTTAAATAAAGTAGCTAAATGCATAGTCTGAGGGAGAAAAAACCCCTCATCAGCAAACAATTATTTTAACAAGACCACTTGTGCCACAATTCCTCACTTACACTCCAATACAGTAAATCAGAAATTAGTAGGCCATATCAGGTGGTGTAAGCAATGTGCTGAACTGGGCATATGTTGTGGATAATTGTCCTGCTAGAAGATCCAGTAAGGACACATCTGTCTGCCTCTGCAAATAAGCTACAGATTATGATTTCAAATGGTATAGGTATTTCGTATAGTCCATGATTATATGCACCTCCTAGCGAGGTTCCAATTAATCTTTGAAATTTCACAGACCCTCCACCATGCAGTCAAATTCACGTTCCTTAGAGTGTTTTCATGTCAAACCCACCTTGAGTGTTTCATCATCATTACCGTTTTATAATAGGAATTCTTATTCTAAAATGAAAAGACTTTCATGCATTTCATAACTTAGGTTTGTGCCTGTTAATGAGTGTGTTGATTGTGTTTTAAAATATTCCCAATGTGCGTATATGCTGTTTCTTTAGTCTATTACGTTTTAAGAAAACAGCATTTTAAAATTGCTTGACATCTATTTGTTTACTTTTTATTTTTTTCCAAGTTGGTGCAGTGGTTAGTCTTAACTCCAGACAGCGAGGTTTGAATCTCAGCCGTGTGTGTGCCTGTGTGGAGATTGCATGTTCCATGTTGGTCAACTGGCATCTCAAAAGTGCCCCAGTGTGAGAGAGTGAGTGTGTGAATGTGCCCTGAACTGAACTGACACCTTCTCCAGGGTTGCACCTGTCCTGTCAGTTACTGGTTGTAACCACAAAATAAGACAACATAAGCATTTCGTGCTAAATTATTTATTTGTCAAAATGACATCCAGATGTCTTGATCAATGCCATTATCATACCAATATCCACCCTGTACCAACACGCATAAAACGTAAATGCTATATTTAAATTCTGATATCAGGCCTGTCAACTTCAAATATTTAAATCAGACCAATTTCATTATACTGACCAGGATTAATGACTCGCATTTGACACTAAATATACATAGCAATACAAGCATGTAATATAATCCTCCACATACCGCATTCATTTCTGTGTAATAATTAAACTAAACACACAAAAGTGAATAACAGAAAGAAAATTACTCCTTTAAATAGTCACGAAAGCGTGCAGTCATATTTTGTGAGCTCATACGACACATCTGCTGTCGCACTATAATAAGCAAAACGATGGAAGTGTCCAATATCATACACGACCCTCACCAACTTTAACGTAAAGGTGCAGCATGACAGCATTTTGCACCCAGTCCATAAGTATGGATGTCTCCAATGGCTGAAAATGTGATTATAATGTGATAAAATGTAATAAAATAAACCCTTTCAGACCTGTTGATATCACAAGGAGTCAGACTACAATACAATCTGTTGTCACAAAAACCTATTTTGCGTGATGTCTAAATATTTTAGAATCATTTGGAAACGTAGCCTACTGAATATTGCACCAACGTGTTTGACTGCTAAAACTGAACTACTGACATATTGTGGTCCTCTAAACAAACTGAAACAATTTTTGCTTCACTAAAATTTAAATGCAGGACTGAAGGGGTTAATACATTGTTAATATGTCAACTTTAACGGCATCGTTTTATATACGATTTTACTCCTATAATTCTATTTAAATTTCTACAAAATAAAATATTTGATACTGGATTACTTATACGATCTGTAACTTCTTGTTAGAGCATTACATAACAGTAAGTGTTAGTAACAGCTTTTTACGTTTGATATTAAAAAATACTTTACAATCGTAGCTACACATTTCTATTCAAATGGTGTCTTCTTGGAGGTGCTGCTCAGAGGAAGTTGAGTGGGTGAGGTGAGGTTTCTCTGTGCCGTCTCCACAATGCCGCAAAGAAAGTCTACACGCTCTCCGCTTTAAAACCTATACAGGAGAAAGAGAAAGCATGTAAAAGTACCTAGAAAGGGCATGTTTCCAGAAAGTGCTAACCCAGTTCTTATAAAACCTAAGACTACTGAAAGGTGCTTGATTTAATACATTTTCATCATCCTTTAACTTGGGGGAGTTTGGTGCATCTGCATGGTTCCAGTCTTAGTTACAAACAGCATAAATAAACGTTACGCCTGCCACGACATTCCGAGACTATTCCTGGTCTTCATGCAGCTGATATGAATATTCGGTACCACTTTACTGTAAGGGTACATGAAGTAGCAAAGTCCCCCCAAATAAAGACGCATTATTAGTTTAAATCGCCTAGAGTTTTTTCTTATTTATTCTCTCTTATAGGTTGTACTCCAAACTTTTTGGTACCCGGTTTATTAAAAGGCTTATTAGGGCCGTTGTGTCCGCTGTGCAGCACGAGAAGCCGTTTCACAGTGGCGCTGGCATAATCAATGCACAACGGGCTTAAAGGCGTGTAGAGCATTTAGTGCCACGCGTGCTGTTGTGAGGCCCGTCTATAGCCGAAATAAGTGCGCTGTGCCATGGCGACCCTGTCTTCTGGGTTAGAGCTGGACTTACAGATAACGAACCTTTCAGATGCAAGAACTCCCTATTAGCGGCATGTGTTTTAATGAAGATGCAGAGTTTAAGTCCATTCAAACGACGTCTTGTGGGGATGAAGGCTTATCATGTCATTTTTGTTGATGGGAACCAAAACTGGTCTATCAGTCGAGCGGGTGAATCCATTAAGAATCGCGGGAGAATCGGGATTTGATTTACAGTACTGACTGATTCGTTTCGCTTTGTCCATGTGCGCTTCCAAATCTAAAGTGATCAACCGTTGGCTCATGTTGTGGTCATTAGATAGCTTCATCATCCAAATTCATGATCGTTTTCAAAACCAATAATTTTATGAATAAGACTTTCATTTCGGCAGCGTTTTTTACTCCGTAATAACTTGACGCTGTTTCTGGACTGCTCAGTGCCGGTTTACGTGTGTGCCGCGCGGATTAATACTTTATATAGGGCCGGTCCCAGTGCCGTTATGGTCAATAATGTTAACGGGTACTGAAGACGTCTCTCAGATTGCGGGTCGGACTAACTTGTGGTAGAAAATATTTAGAGGGCCGGGTCACAGTCCATTATGGTCAACAATGTCACGGTGGAAGACTTCTCTCAGATTGAGGTGTCGGAACTAACTGTGGCCGACAGTTAGTTTTCCGACCCGCATCTGAGAGACGTCTTCAGCCGGTTACATATGACCAAAGCGTGGCACCTGTGACGGGCCCTCTAAAAGTATTAATCCGCGGCACACAACGTAACCTAGCAACGACGCCGCCCGCAGAAAAAGCAGTCAAGTTCTAGAGTATAAAACGCCTTGCCCGAAATGAGAGAGTTATTACTTTATATAATCTATTGGTTTTTTGAAAAACGATATTAATTTGGAAGATGCAAGCTATTAATGACCAACTGAGCCAAAGGTTTCTCACCTTTCAGGATTTGGAAGCGCTGGAAAAGCGAAAACGAAGTCGCGGTACTTTAAATGAATCGTTCTCCCGCGCTCTTAATGGATTCACAGCGCGACTGAAGAGCAACGAGACTGAAGATCAGTTTTTGGTCCCATCAATCAAAAATGAACCTGAATCAGCTCCATCCCTCATAAAGGACGTCGTTTGGCGTGACTTAAACTCTGCATCTTTCATTAACACCATGCACGGCTAATCGGGGGGTTTCATTGATCTGACAGGTGTGTTATCTGCCAAGTCCAGCTCTAACCAAGCAGAGCAGCTGCTGAGCTCTGTAGCTCTGCTCGTACATTTCTGACTGATAGATTAACATTAAGAGCTTCATCATACAGATTTATAATCACTAATCAAACGGGATCCTAGACTTTGGTTATAACACCGGGATCTCACTCCGATTTGCTTCAGTCGGTAGAATAGTGGATCTTAGTAACAGCTTGCTTGTAAACCCATTTTATTTGCTGAATGTAAATAAACTTTCTCTTTAATAAATTAAAACTTACTAATCGATATATTTGTGTTTATTGTCTGAATAATAAACAGTTATGGGTAATTCTGTTCCTAGACTTTAATGCCGCGAGGTAACGATAGAATGAAACTATTTTACCTCGCGGAAGGGTGATAAACGTTTTTTTTAAATCGTTTTTTCTGTCCTTTTTTTCTTAAAATCTAACAATAAATGATAAACGATAACAGAACTGTTCTATAAAAGCAATACGGCACGAGAGGGTGTGCATTATTGTGAATATATCACAGGAAAGAGGCGTTACGGCCCTAACAACACCCCTTTCCTGTGATATATTCACAATAATGCACACCCTCTCCTGCCTTATTGCTTTATTAGGGCTTTGTGTCAGCGCGCCCAGGTGAACGTGAAACGCTCTTAAAAAGCAGATAGTGAATCCAAGCATAAAATCTGCTGTGCCGTGCGACCCTGTCTTGGAGCACCAGAAGCCGAAATAGTTTTACGTTTACGTTTATTCACTTATTTAACGTCGCCATCAGCATCAGTGGCTATGTTCAGCGACACACACAAGGTTACTCCTATACACAAGGTAACCCAAGACAAGTCACTCAGTGTTTTAATGAAATTTGAAACACTAGGACCTGGGGGAGGCCCTGCTGCCCCATAACGTCTCTGAAACTTAAAAGAAGGGTTGTTTGTTTAGTTGATACAACAGGCTATCACTCTCTGTGTGAGGGACAAGGCCTCTGAAGACGCAGATTTGATGGCAGTTAGTGACCGCAAACATACTTGCAATTGCAATTTCTCCAAATAAACTGTCTATGTTTTTAATGTAATGCCAGTTTCACAATGCGGACCTTATCTGGTCATTTCATTTCAAAATTCTCCTAGGAGTTTACATCTAGACCCCCCCATTGATAGTCTCCAACATACCCCTATTCATAAATCTCTAGTGACGCCCCTGAGCAATATATGAATTCATGGAGTAATTAAGGTAGAACATGTTAAGCATTACTAAACGTCTTCATGAGTTCACGATGTTTGTGCCCCTCAAAAGTAAAGTGTCCCCGAATATTGTTTCCCTATCTAAGTGGTCAGCTCTTACCAGACAGTTAGAAACACACATAGCAAACAAGCAATTCAAAAACACAGTGCCATGTATGTCAATGCCTACTTACTTGTTTCATCTCCTTTGTGAAATCTAGGGAAAGAAATGCATTTAATAGAACAAGTGTATATTTTGCAGACACATGGTTTAATCCAGAACCTACTAATCAATTTAAGTTCACTACTACTTTATGAAGCTACTGTGGCACGCTTTTGACTTCTCACCTATTCAGTTAGGCACAGTCATTAATGGCGGACTGTCCACAGATACACCCTCCAGCAGCTCTGTTAAACGCAGGAGCTCTTCAGGGTCATCAACAAACATCTCTTCTGGTTCATCAACACACAGCTCGAGCTCACCCAAATCACATCCTGTGAGGTTAATGAAAGTAAAGAATAGCCTAATAATACAGATGGTTTTTGGTTCTAAAATTGCAGAGCCACGCTCAAAGTCATTTTTAAACTGTTATTGCACGCATCCTTTGACCGCCTCACAAATGATTTCTGTAGTAATGTGCCGGGTTTTTAATCCCTGAAACCATTTTGCAGGACAGCTAATTTGCTGCACATTGCAAATATGAATCTTCAAGGTCAGTTTTGACTTAACAACAGACAATTGGTGTAAGGAGATGGACAGAATTAAGGTGGAAAATGAGAAGTCAACTATGAGACATGCAAAACAATTAATGAAGAAATGGAGGGTACTGAATAATGATGTTTGCTTTTTTTTTGTGCTGTAAAAATGCATCTTATCGACTGCAAATGAGTCACAAAAACTGAAAAATAGAAAAAGTGGATCCTGGTTTCATATTGTTGTGTGTGGAGGATTTTTGGCTTACAAGCAGGACTGAACACTGCACTGTGATAAACTACAGGTATGTGCTGTTCAATGTACGCATTGCCTGATGTGAAACAGGACATGGTGTACTTGAACCCCACCAGATCACGAATGGGGAGGGGGGACAAACACGCTCTAGGGTGTACCCACACTAGGCAATTCGAACCATGCTCGGGTACGAAACCGTTCAAGCAGCCATAGAACTTCAAAAACTGATCATATAGAGAATGAACACAGGTTAAAAGTTACCCTCCATCAGTTCTGAAAACTATCACAGATATAATTCTGTCTAATAGACAGTTATTTACATACTGTGTGTTATGTGTAGGCATTTTCTGATTTGTGAAAGCTTTCACACATATAACTGTCTAATAAATTGTTGTAATGATATTATTTATTACTTTAGGCATAATCTGGTTTGTAAATACTATCACATATATAATTGTCTAATAAATATTTATTATGATGTTATTTATTATTTTAGGCATAATCTGATTTATGAAAGCATTCACAGATATAATTTAGTATAATTTAGCATATATTAATACTATATGACGTTTAAGCATTTTCAGATTTGTGAAAGCTCTCACAAATCTGAAAATGCCTAAAAGTCGAAAATATTAAGTAAATAAATGATTATTATTCAAAATTACATCAGTGAAAGCTTTCACAAATCTGAAAATGCCTAAAAATAATAAGTCACACCATAACAAACATTTCTTAGACAAAGTTATAAAATTAAAAAAGTGATAATTACCATCAGTCAAAGTAATAATTAACATCATTACAACGATTTATTAGACAAAGTTATATGTGTGAAAGCTTACACAAATCAGAAAATGCTTACACATAATACACAGTATGTAAATAACTGCCTATTAGACACAATTATATCTGTGATATCTTTCAGAACTGATGGAGGGTAACTTTAACCTCTGTTTATTCTCTATATGATCAGTTTTTGAGGTTCTATGGCTGCTTGAACGGTTTTATGATGACTTGAATGAAAGGCTTAATTATTGCACGTGTTATCGTTATACGAGCCACGTACAGACAAAATGAAGACTGTAATCCAAGTGGTCACCTTTAGAAGTTATAAGCTTTTGAAAATAAAGCCCTAAAATGTAATGCCGAATGATTTAGCTTTTAGATAATGACGTCATCTGAATTCCCAAATCCGGACGAGCCAAATTCAGTATTAATCACAGTTTAATGTCACTGGATCACGGAATGCAAGACGAAAAAAGCTCCGAATTCAAATCGCAAGCCAACTTTACTGCGTACTGATGATGTGACGCAGTGACATCATCTTACTTTCGCAATCTCGTGCTTACGGAGACAGCTCCGTAATAACAAAACCAAAGAGCGCCATAAACGTGTGTGAATCCCCGATCACCCACGAAGCGCGCTGAGCGAGAGCGCATGGTGAAGACCTGTGTGAACCTACTGAGAGTGCGGGCCAGATGGACGTTGACCAGACATTACCATCTTCGCATAGTAACTTGCATACTTTGCACATAGTGTTTCACTTTAAGCAGTACTATTAATTAAAACACAATATGAAAACATTTAGTACATTTAATACAACAATTTTTATCTTTGTATCTTGTATCTTTTATTAAATCTTATAAGAGAGAAACACTTACTGAAAACAAAAACAAGAGAGGAATTCTAAGCATAAATTCTTATGCTTGTTTACTATCTACCTTGGGGTTTATAGGAAACTAATGCTGCCTTCAAGTGGTGTCGGAAATATCGTATTTACGAGATGACATCACATAAACGTCAAGGCAAAGTCGTATTTACCAGTGGGAAACTCGGATTTTTCGATAAGCCCCGACTTTCCGAGTTGGGTCCGTGTCAGTAACAAAACGTCATGGCGGCTGCCAGCATGGATGCTACTACTACAGTAAAAGTCAAGTTTTCAGTTTACTAACAGTAGTTTTGCATGTTAACTGTGCAGTTTAAGCTTGTGTACATTTTGTCCAACTTGCACTAATGTTAATAAGGAATTACAACAAAATAATATTATATAATATAAAATATTACTCATCTAATTCGTGTCCTGTTCGCTTCATTCTCTTCAAGTAA
This sequence comes from Ancistrus triradiatus, assembly GCA_025084515.1. NCBI lineage: Eukaryota > Metazoa > Chordata > Actinopteri > Siluriformes > Loricariidae > Ancistrus > Ancistrus triradiatus. The sequence goes on along the minus strand of JAJAGP010000351.1, from coordinate 440,029 downwards.
GGCTAAATAAACTTGCTGGTTTTGCCTATACAAAAACAGAAGTAGTACAAACAAAAGTTTTCTTTTGGCGTCACCACCCGACAAAAACCACTTGACGTAGTTACAACTTCATGTTGTAACTACGACCTCCGAACTCGGAAGTAGGAACTTCCGAGGACGAGTTGAAGGCAGCATAAGACTCACCACGCTTACTGGTACACATAACAAAATCAAATCAAAACTAAAATCATGGCACTTCTGCATTTTTAACCTTGTTTCCATTGTGACCTTTTAGAAATTCTCCAGTTTCTCCCCTCAGTGTTGAAGTCGGCGCAGCGTTGCCGGAACTTGCCCACATAGAGCTTCATGGGTGGAAGCTCATCCTCACTGTCCTCGGTGTCTGGATCAGTACTGTCTCTGATATACTTCTCTCTCTGTGTCCTTCCTCCTGAAAAAGGAAACAGCATGTATAAGTATTCAGATTAATAACATTAATGGATGTCATTGATAAAATGTCAGTTTTATAAGTCAGTGTGTTTTTTCGTAAATGTTCATTTTGTGTATTGGTATGAGAAATGAAATGTTGAATATGTATGAGATACCCTTTACCACTGATCAAGAAGCAGTGCTTAGCAGTGCATAACAAACTGAGAAATGGGTGGAATTATCAACATTAGTTGATACTCAATCCTCTAGCGCCCCAGAATTGGAGTGAGCAGTTGTGGAGCCACTAACCTGCTCTCTGCAGCTGCTTGAGTGAATGCTCTGTGTTGAGGTGCACACGATGGCTGTTGCTCATGTGCTTCAGCAGGTGTTGTGATTGGAGGACTGAGCACGTATACAGTACCAGGTGTGACCCAGCCAGACCATCTGCCCTTATCTCGAACCTCCGCCCCTGATAAGACCACCATGTGTTTTACTTTATCTGGCCAAAACTGCTCATATCAGTGCTACTGCGCTACACATTCTGTTGTAGGTTAAGATTTCAGGTCCACTTTGTAGTCAGACAAATTGCACATGCACTATTCTTTGTTGAAGCAATGCTTCTAAATCACCATCAACATCACCCGAAGGTTTAACTAGAACAAGCACAGGTTCAAAGCTAAACAGTCTCATAACCCCAAGCTAATACAACTCTCCCCATAGTGGAGTCAGACATTTTTAGCTTTGTCACCCAATGTAATTACACCACCAGCAGCTAACATTGCTTTCTCTCATTGCCTTTGTAGCTCTAAATTTACATTTACATTTACAGCATTTAGCAGACGCCCTTATCCAAAGCAACTTACAATTGGTACAGTCTTACAATCCAAGCAATTGTGGGTTAAGGGTCTTGCTCAAGGACCCAACAGTGACAGCTTGGCAGAGGTGGGATTTGAACCCTGGATCTTCTGGTCCAGAGTCCAGTACCTTACCCGCTAGGCTACCACAGTCCCCAAAATACCCTGATTGAGGGAACAATGACATAAAATAGCATTAAGAGACTTTAAAGAGGAAAAGCTTTAGAATGGGTAATACAAGTCATTCATTCACATTCATTCACTTTCTTATCCGCTTCATCCTGGAGGAGAGCAGGTACCTAGCCAGTGGCATAGGGTGCAAGGCGGGAACAACCCTAGACAGGGCACCAATCCATCGTAGCGCACACACTTGGGGCACTTTACAGACACCAGTTAACCTACCATACATGTATGTTGACTGTGGGAGGAAACCAGAGTACCCAGATTAAACCCACACATATTCCACATAAAAAGAACCCAGACCACCCTTGACCAGATTGAACCCGGAAGCTTCTCGCTGTGAGGTGGTGGTGCTACCCACCATGCTGCAGTGTGATATAAGTATTTATCAAAAGCGAGAATAGTGTACCTTGAAGGTAATATGATCAATGCTTGACCAGACAAATTCATACAGCAGCTGCTGTTTTCCACTGACTGCCTGGAAATAAAGAACAATCCACATTCTTACACTAATCAAAACACTTAATTAACTGTATGTTTACACAAGCTGAAGAACATGTATACCTCTACTTCATAAATTTGCAGTCCTGTCAAAGCTAGGCCCAGGAACACACTGGCTCTCTGTTCCTTTTTTCCCTGGAAAGGTAAAGCAATCAGGGAGGTAGGGTGATGCTTTGATATGGCATGTAGCAGTTTAATGGTACATTACATGGACAAAAGTTAGTGGACACTTGACTCAAACTATGGGCACTTATATAGAGTAGTTCCAGAACAGTCTGTGTGGATTGGGCTGAGTTTGGACCAGTGAAGTTCTACCACACCAAACTTAAATGATTTCAGACTTCTCTGTGAAGCTTGCTTTGTGGCATTATCATGCAGAAACAAAAAGGAGCCAGGAAGCCAGAAGGGAAGTGATGTGCAGTGACTATGGTAACTAACTGTAGTGTTCTCAGATTAACCAGTCAGATGGTAAAGATCTGACTGTTCACACCAAAACATGCATTTCCAATGCTTACACATGTACAGATCATGCTTGGCACTGTACATAGCAATCTTGGCTTGTGTGTGGCTGCTCTGACATGGAAACTCAATCTATGAGACTTTTGGTAAAAAAGATCTTGTGCTGACATTGCATTCAGAAACAGTTTGGAACTCAAGACTGAGGACAGACCACACTGATAATGACTTCTGCATGCGGTAGTGAATGGTACAGTTAAGTGATCTTGTGGGAACCATTGCTTCATGACATTCCACAATACCAGCACTCATGTTTTTCTCTTCATCTAAATTTAATTTGTTAATAAACATCCATTGCTGCATTCCAGGCCTGCAACACTTTCCAAAAAAAGTTGGAATGGGGGCAATTTAGGGCTAGTAATGAGGGGGAAAAACTAAATAATGATGTGATTTCAAACAAGTCATGTCAACAGGTGATTATAACCATGATTTGGTACAAAGGCAGTATCCACCAAAAGGCTGAGTCTTTGAGGAAGATAGACGAGGAAAGATGGGCAGAGGATCTCCAGTGGTCAACAAATGTGTGAGAAAATTACTGAAATGTTTAAAAACAATGTTCCTCAAGAAATATTGGAAGGGTCTCCCTCTTCAGTGCATAACATCCTTAAAAGATTCAAGGAATCTCAAGGAATTTCAGTACATAAAGTGCAAGGGCACAAGCTTAAGCTGAAGCAGTAATCTTTGATCCCACAGACAGCACTGCATCAAGAACCGTCATTCATCAATAGGTGATAGAACCACATGGTCAAGGGACTTCGTTAAGCATTACAATATGGAGTTACATTCACAAACATCACTTACAACTTTACTTTGCTAAAAAACAAAGTGTTATGTTAACCATGTCCAGAAGTGGCGTCGAGTTCTCCAGGCTATGAGGCATCTGGGATGGACCATCACACAGTGGAAATGTGTATTGTGGTCAGGCGAATCAGTATTCCAGATCTTTTTTGGAAGAAATGGACACTGTGTGCTCCAGACCAAAGATGAAAATGACCACCCAGACTGTTATCAGCAACAAGTCCAAAAACCAGGCTCTGTCATGGTATGGGGCTGTGTCAGTGCCCATGGCAAAGGTCATTTACACTTCTGTGATGGCAGCATTACTGCAGAAAAGTACATTGAGATTTTAGAGTAACATATGTAACAATCTTTTCCAGGGACGACCATGCATTCATCAACAAGGCAATCCCAAACAAGTAAAATCAGAAAAAGTTAGGACTGAAACATGTAAATCCCTTTCTATATTTCTTTAAGTTTTTTAAACGTTTCAATAATTTTCTCACACATTTGAACCAAAACATTATTACAGTCACCAGCTGACATCACCTGCTTGAAATCCCAACATTATTTTGTTTTTTGTACGTTATTACTAGCCATAAAGTGCTCTGTCCCAGCTTTTTTTTTGGAATGTGTTGCAGGGTTGTAATGCAGGAATGGATGTTTATGAACAAATGAAATGAAGTTGACCAGACATAACATGAAATATCTTGGGTTCATACTGTCTGCAATGAAATAAAAGTAAAAGTAAATAATAAAAAACACTGCATATTTTCATTTTCCATACTGTCATCCATTCTACTCCATGTCCATGGAGATTACATGGCTGTGTGCTTGACTGCATGAACCTATTAGTAAGTGTTGTGATTGAAATAGCTGAATCCACTACTTACATACTTTTGGAAATAAAATGTATTAAGTTGTTTTCTGACCTTGGTTAGGCTGTAGAATGTTACGGGTACGTCATTCAGACTGCAGGCCTCTTCAATAAAGAGCAGAGAAGCATCATATGCAGACATTCCAATCAGTTCCTTATGCAGGGTTGGGGTGTGTTTCACCACATAGTCCCATCCTCGTTTCATTAAAATCTAAAAAGTTTACATGCAATCTTATATTCATGTTTAGGATAAAATCTTATAGTCAACTTTGAAAGAAATAGGTCTGTAAGAAGAAGATTCTCTAAATAAATAATACAACCCAGCATTTGCAGCGAACATTTTGAACGCAACATAAAGTATCAGTTAAAAGTCATACAAGTCTCTTTTCTATAGTCAAAGCTTGTTTTGGATAGCTAAATTTAAGGCACTTTGAACATGAACACTGCATCAGCACAGAGAAGGTAGCCATTCTTCTAAAGGAATATGAGGCATACCCTAGACTACAAACACTACAGACACTCTCAAAATGTTTTAGCAGGTTTACTTAGGTTTCAATGAAAATATTTGCTATGTTTCTCGAGCAGTGAGTATTCGGAGTGCATTCTGGACAGATTTTCTTTCATAGATGCATTTTTAGTTTTAGTTCCTCCCATGTTACATATTGAGCAACAAGTGTTCTTGCTGTTTCTGTAACGATTGTTGATTTCACAGCAGTTGCTAGCCCAACGCCCACCCCTTCCTCCTTTCACATACAGCAATCCCACACATACATACTCAGCTAATTTAAAGCGACCTTTTAACAGACCAAACCGTGGTACCTGGAGTAAGCCCACGCGAACATCGGGAGGAAATTCAAACTTCACAGAGATGGAGGTCAGGTTCGAACAGGGGATCTCTGGAGCTGTGAGGTGACCGCCTTAACCGCTGTGCCTTGTAAATGTATGCATGTTTTAAAATCATACCTAGAGCTCTAAAGACCAATGGGCAGATCCTGTTGGTACTGGTTTGTATGAGTCAGTTGCAGCAGTGTTGCTGGAGTTTTTAAACCTCTCAGGGTCACTGCTTAGTTGGGAAAAGTCCTCTAACCAAACCTTATCTTATGGTAAGCTGACCACTGAAGGAGGACTAGAAAAGGAATAACATGCATAGAATAATTTAAGATTTAAGGATGTATATATACACACACACCTTTAAGTAACACAAGTTATGTGTGTATTAATGTGAGCTTTAAGTGTATAGAGGATCCATAAAGTATATAAAACACCCTTTGTTACATCTACCAAATGATACCCCACGTTGGTGGTCCTGTGATGTGACTTAACAATTATGAAAGTCTATCCACAGGAACAGATGGGATGCAGTCAGTAAAAGCATGCCTACAAAGTGCCACCAAATATTTGCTAGGTAGAATATACCTAATAAATTGCCATCTCAGTTCCTAATGAAAAAATAACTCCCACAAATTAACTCACCCAAGGAGGAAAATAGCCCTGTGGATTAAAATATGGATTCTCTCCCTCTCTCCAGTCACCCAGGTCTGCTTGTAACGCATATGCAGCCAACTGGAAGTACTGACCTTCCTGCCCATAACACTGAGAAGACAAAACTCTGTCTCTCAGCTCAGTACAATACAGGCTGCGGGCTTTCTCATCCCTGTAATCAGCAAACAGAGTAATAAAAATAGATTTTCAACAGGAGGAATGTCCCTTTGATGAGGAAAACAAGGTTACTCACACAATTAGCCGACCATTCTTTATGTAGTATTGCACTTTTAAATGCAGAACTAGTCTCTTCTGTTAAAACAAGAAGATGCACACTTATTACAGCACAGTCATGACATAATGGGAATGCTTTACTCAGCTTTTACATTACCGGCAATGTGTTCTGCTTCCATGCTTTGGGGAAGTATGTGCTTAGTTTCTTCTCCAGGTCCAAGAAGAAGTGGCCATTATCTGATTCATACAATTTAGAAACGATTGTTAATACAAACTGAAGTCTATCACATTTGTATACAAACACGTATGAATACAGTGCTTACAGTGTTCCAGTTCATTGTGTTTGCCATTTTATATTCTAATTTAGTCATTTTAATTAGTAGTGGGACAAACAGAACTGTTCAAATGTATTAGGCCACCATTAGACTCGATGTTTTATCAATGGTATAATGACTAGGGCAGCACGGTGGTGCAGTGGTTAGCACAGTCACCTCACTGCTCTAGTGTCTTTGGTTTGATCCTGACCTCAGACTCCGCCTGTGTAGAGTCGGCATGTCCTTGTGGGTTTACTCCGGGTACTCCTCCCACATTCCAGAGATATGGGTTAGGCTAATTGGTGTTTCTAAAGTGCTCTTAGTATGTGAGTGTGTGCGCCCTACGATGGATTGGCATCCTGCCTAGGGTTGTTCCTGCCTTGTGCATTGTGCTGCCAGCTAGGTTCCGGCTTTCCCATGCCCCTGACCAGGAATACACGGATAAGAAAATGAATGAATTATGGTGATGATTTGACCCAACATTTTCTGAAGATCAGCGGAAGACAGTATTATGGAGTGATGAATCCAAGTTTGAGATGTTTGGGTAAAATCATCAACAATATGCTATATAAGGTCACTATGTCATGGAGTTCATTCTAATCTTTTGAGCTTTAGTATCTTAGCCTTTTCATCCTGTTCTCCTTTCAGAAAAGTGGTGTCTTGGCAGCTTCTTCGGACTGGAAAAGGATCAACTTGGCATCTCAACGAAGCTACCAAATGCTGCTATTGCTCAAGTGTATGTTTGATAAAATACATTAAGCAACAAAAATAATAAAATAACAATGCCAGTATAACATTTGTTTGTCAAGAGCTTCTTAGATTGAGTTTTCACACCCAAAGATCATCATGCACAATGACGAGTGTTGTCAAAATCAGTGGTTCTCAACAGTTTTTTTTCTTCTGGACCCAAATTTCATGTTTGACATCAAGTCGTGAGTCCACAATACACTCAAGTTGTTTATCACATGGAAGTAAATGAAGAAACACAATTTTGAATGTTAATGTTATTAACCATAATAATAATTATTCATAAGCCTAATAAACTTGAATAATAATCATTCGCTACCTGAAATAACAGGAAATAAATCAACTTGCATACTGAGTTTCTTAAGGCTGTACTATTTGCAATATAAAAAAATGGCATTAAAAGCAATACATGTGCTTAATAAAGGGCAAAACTAATTATTCGTATAACATTAATATGAAATAGGGTTACTAGTCTAACCACTAATTTTAACAACTAAATACTGAATTAAACACTGTACACCCAGTATGAAAATGCATAAACATAAGAGATGACTTCAGTTTGTTTCTTCATTAGTTTATGTAACGTTGCATGAGCATCAAATGCTACATTAACTACAGGCACAAGGTTATATAAACACTAGTCATAGGCCAGTTTAGAGGGACACTGGGAGGACATGCAGTGAAAGGCAGTGTTACTTTAATGGCATGACACACAAGATCTGGGTATGGCTCAATAAATACTACAGCATGCTTGAACTGAACTGAACTATTTCAATGTGCGGTCACACGTCTGGACGCATCTCTAGGCTTCCCATAAAAATGTGTTTGCGCCACAATTTCAGTTTCTTTTTCAAAGCTGTGACTTTACCTGCCTGTACACATCGCATAATTATTTAACCTTTTTTAATTCATTACTGGCTCCAAATTGCCCTGGCCCAACTAGACTTGGAATGTGTTCAGGCCTGAAATGCAGGAATGGATGTTTATTAACAAATGAAAGTAAGTTGACCAGACAAAACTAAATATATTGGGTTCATACTGTCTGCAATGAAATAAAAGTGAAAGGAAACGTACACTGTGGAAAGGAAAGGAACACAGTTTTGCGCATTTTCCATACCGTCCCAACTCTTTCTGATTTGGGGCTGCAGATCAGGGGTCATATTCACAGATGAATGTTGCAGAATGACCATATCAGTCAAAGTCCTGACCATAATCCAACAGAAATGCTGTGGAAGCTGTTCATCTGAGGAAACCCATCACCATCTCAGAGTTGAAGCTGTTCCGTACAGAGGAATGGGCTAAAATTCCTCCAAGCTGATGTCCAGGGCTGATCAACAGTTACCCAAAACATTAGTTGCAGTTATTACTTAAAAAGGGATCACACTAGAAACTGAAAGCAAAAGGTTCACACGTGTGCCACTCCTTATATAATAATGGATCATTTTCCTCAATAAATAAATGACCAGGTATACTATTTTGACTCATTTGTTTAACTGGGTTCTCTTTTAGGACTTGTGTGAAAATCTGGTGATGTTATAGCTCATATTTATGCAGAAATACAGAAAATCCTAAAGGGTTCACAATCTTTCCAGCTCCACTGTAGATCTGCTGTTCAGTGTCAACATGTGGCCGTGTAATACAAATAAACATAATGCAGCTTCCTCCCAGACGTAATTGCTGCCTCCTTTCTAATTTAGTTTGCACATTCCTCAGTAATGGATGAGCCCGAGTATCTCCCCAACACACACACACGTCTCACTAACTTTGCAGGGACTTCCCATGGACATAATGACTACTGTAGCTAATTAATACTACCACTAACCCCTAGCCCAACCTTCATGTTAACCAAAGTAAGAGCGGCACACGAATAAACAAACCAATAACCTCAGTAACCTACAGCAAATGTTTTGGCTAAAAAGTTGCAGTTTCTGTATTTGTTTATTTGGTTTATTTGACATTGCTTTCAGCATCAGTGGCTATTTATGACAGACAAGTTAGCATAGATCCACAAGGTTACTTTTAAACCAGTCATACATACTCAGATCAGGTCCATTTATTCTTTAGCCTGACTGCAGTTCCAGGACGACATGCCTGCTGATGTCGTTTCAACTTTGTTGTATTTTAACCGAAGTTAGTCACCCCACACGGTTTACAAAGACTCTTGTTTTCCTTGACATCGAATGAGAAATTACTTTTAAGCTAGTTATACATACTCAGATCAGGTCAATTTATCGTAATCAATTCACCTAACGCATGTCTTTGGACTGTGTGAGGAAATCGGGGCAACCGGAATAAACCGACACAGGCAGAGTCCGCACTAACCGCCCACAGTTTCTGTGGAAACAAAGCCTCACATGGAAACAGCAAAAATGTCTCCACAGGGTAAAAAAAAAGTCAGACCTTTCTATCCTTGTGGACATTTGGTCCTCACAACGTAATCTAAACATGCCCTTACACCCACATACACACCCCCACTTACCCTTTATCAAACTAAGCCCAAACGGGTGCAGCTCATTAATGTCGAGTAGTTCAGAGAGATGGGTGATCAATTCCTGTCCTTTGCACGTCAGCTAAAAATCCACGCACAAATACATGAACACTTATTTCTAAAAACAGACTCATCCTACACCACATTCTGTTAGAAAGGTTAACTACTTGCTACTACACATGCCACGTGCTACCATATTTACACGGTGTACTCATTTATTAACAATTATTAACACTTTCAGTCCTTAATTTATTTTAATGCATCAAAAATGATATCTGTGCAATAATTCAGTGACATTAACAAACCTCATAACTCAATTAGGTTATGAAATAAGTAAGCTTTTATCATGTAACTGATGACAAAAATACTGAAATTATGTAAAACAGGTTTGGGCAAAAACAGATTTGGAGCCCAACTCCATTTGGCAGACAGGACTGAAAGGATTAAAGACCAAAAAGATCACAGTGAAAAGAAATATGGCAACTTGACAAACATTTCAACAGTGAATTCATAATGCATTAGCCAGCTCACATTTTCTCAACACAGCAAGCAAGAACTCACCCTCACAGCAATGTTAAGCTCGGTCTTGTTGGGTAAAACTACACACAGTAATGTGGTCTGATCGGTTTTGGACGGCATGCTCCCTGCTCTTTATAGAATGATGTAATAAAACCAGGAGTATCTAAACTTGTCTTGTTGTGTTCATCTCCTCTACTTTAAGCCTTTGTCCTACATCTGACTCCCTCTCTATATGTGCCTCCTCTTCCATGTTCTCCCTTCAGCCACTCCCAGTGTTAAGAATGATGCACCACCCAAATAGTAGCTGACCTGTGGTGGTCCTGACCATTAGAGAACAGAGTAAAGGGGACTAAAAACGTACACAGAGAAACACATGGACTGCAGTCTGTAACTGTATAAGCTTCAAAGTGCTTCTATATGGTGAGTGGAACCGATTGTTGAAACAAGGACGTGCCTAATAAAGTGGCTGGTGTGTCTAGGCATGTGCTTGTTTGTTTGTCTGGGCCATCAAGAGCCTGTTCACCGTGTGTGAGTGCCCTCATGGAACCACTGCTCCCAACACCTAACAGGTAGGTCATTAAGACCTAGTTGGCAGGCAATTCGTCGAAATGACCATCCTGCTTCTCTCAATGATGCACCCCCTCTCAAAGTCTGTCAAAAAAGAGACATGTCTAGCAGTCAACAATCTCTCACCAAAAGGTACATTACCCAAACGTAGCCTCGGAGAGCCATTTTACAGGGCAGCGGGGGAAGCACTTTTACACCCTCTTGTAGCAAGACCCAGTGCCTAATCAGAGCACACCTGAAACCATTTACAGATCTGCCCGAAACAACTGCATGGGTGTGACAAATTTGTCCCAAGTAAATTAGTCATTGCTAACAATCAGTGTTCATTTTGACAGCAAATTTTGATTTGGTTTTTAGTCGTAGTCTTTTGACTAAAACGTAATTTAGTTTTAGTCCTAATTTAGTCATCTGAATTCTTTGTAGTTTTAGTCTAGTTTTCGCCGACTAAATATAATAAGATCATAGTCGACTAAATGTACAGTAGACAACATGAAATGTAAAGGTTGCAATACATAAATGCTTTTTTTTTTACATTTACCTTTTAAAATGAAACATCTACATGCATGCATTGATAATAAAATTATACATGAAAGTGGTTATAAATCAATTTCCACCATAGATCTGCTTCACACTGTGTGGACACTCATGAGATATTGTGCAATAGAATGCAGTTGGAATAAATTATATATTATGAGCTTTATTAAACATAGAAGATCAGGAGATCGGATATGCATGCTCTATATGCATTTATTCTTAATTACAGTATAAAACAAAGTTATGTTACCCGAATACTCCTTAAAGATAGTATGAACATTTTTTCAGACAAAGTTAAAATATATCTACGTCGCAAATTGAAACCTACTTTATTTGCTATTTAGGTGCAGATAGCCTGACTGCAGTTTCAGGACGACATGCCTGCTGATGTCGTTTCAACTTTGTTGTGTTTGTATTGTATTTGTCTCCCCACATGGTTTACAAAGACTCTTGTTTTCCTTGACATCCAATGAGAAATGTATCCATATATCGACTCTCCTCTTTCTCCCAGGTGTTGACAGTAATTGTCGAGCCAGTATGGTCTTCCTGGGGTCAGATCAAATATGTGCGTCTTACAGCATTACTGATTGGGTCGCTACCCAACTTGTCCCGCCTTTCCACATATGCAAACGTTATGATTACATCTTCTCCTAACTTGGCCCCACCTTCCACAAAACTAAATCAGATCTGACTGGATGTCCTCCCTGCCAAACATTTCCGTCTCGTTTTTATGCACTGACAAAAATGTCCACTCATTTCGCCCTAATTATCGTCGTTTCTCATTCAGTCGTCGTCTCGCTTTCGTTAGAAGAAAAGGGTCGTTGACGAAAACTATGACGAAAATCATACGTCAGCGAAATTAACACTGCTTACAATGCACTGTATTGTGTTTACCTTTAAAACTAAGGCAATGGCATAAAAACAGTCTGAATTACCCAGATTCACCTTTAAGGTTGGTTTAAAACAACCGAGTCTGAAATAAGACTGGCTGAAAGAGCGGTATTTTTCACCCCCAAAGAGAGACCCAGGGTAAGAAATCTATAGATACCATCAGGAATTCAGAGAAACCAGTCAGAGTGGAGACAATGTCACGCATTTTACCACCCATGCATTTTACCAGATTTCCCCTTGTATTGCATCAGCATTTTCTAATAAAGTCTACATGGAAAACCATAAGACACGCCACATGGTTCACAACAACCTAACAAAGAAAACTACTAACTACATTATTCAATAAACAATGCCTCTGAGATATCTCTCAAACCATAAACTGTTATAACAATGTGTCCGGTGCAAGATACAGATTAAGTTTATGATCTAGCCTGTACATACACTACACTACACAACACAATTTGAGATACACAAGGGCCACTTAAAAGGTTAAAGCATACTGAATTATCCTGAAGTGGCAGAAGTTTGTTCAAAGGTGTTCAAACATGACTCGCACTTAACAACCACATCCTTCCCCCCCTTTTACCAAAACAAAGTCTAAACAGGTGCAGTTCATTAATGTCAAGTAGTTCAGAGATGGGTGATCATGTTCTGTCCTTTCCATTTCAGATAGAAATCCCACACACACATGCATGAAAACATGACTGATCCCACACATTCCATTACAAAAAAGGTTACTAAACAGGTGGTCCATTGTTACTAGAAATGACATCATATGTGCTACCAAATTTGCATACTGTCTTTACACTGCACTTTTATTTATTAACCCATTTATTAACAGAAGTTATTTCAATGTATTAAAAAGATACTTCTGTGCAATAATTCGGTGGTGACATTAGTGAATAACAACTGAGGTGAATAAATCAGTAAGCTTTTGTCATGTAGTTGTTGACAAAAAATATTGACACAATCTAAAACAGATCTTGCAGATACTTTTAGCATTGATGGGACTTAAAGGGCTAAAGGCCAAGACGATCACAGTGAAAACAAATATGGCAATTCGACACAACAATGAATTTATAATACAGTTGGCCACATTTTCCCAAAAGCTTTAATTATTATGAAACACATTTACATTCATGTCATTTAAATGGAAATTATGAAATATGCATGGACTGTGGTGGCCTAGTGGTTAAGGTACTGGACTCTGGACCAGAAGGTCGAGGGTTCAAATCCCACATCTGCCAAGCTGCAACTGTTGGGTCCTTGAGCAAGGCCCTTAACCCACAATTGCTTGGATTGTAAGACTGTACCAATTGTAAGTCGCTCTGGATAAAGGCATCTGCTAAATGCTGTAAAATGTACATGTAATGCATGAACTCACCCTCACAGCAATCTTAAGCTCGGCCTTGTTGGGTAAAACTACACACAGTAATGTGGTCTGATCGGTTCTGGACGGCATGCTCCTTGCTCTTTATAGAACGACATAAAACCTGTAGCATCTGGACTTGTTCCATGTCCACCCTACAACCACACACAGTGCTGAGAATGATGCACCAGCCAAACAGTACCTGATCTGTGGTGGTCCAGTGGGGGTCTTGACCATTAGAGAACAGAGTAAACAGGACTTAAGTACATAGAGAAACAAAATGGACTACAGTCTGTAATTGCAGAACTACAAAGTGCATCTATATGGTGAGTGGAATTGATCAAATGGACAGTAAATGCAGAAACAAGGATGTACCTAATAACGTTTTTGTGTTTGGTTGTATATTTACTGGAGTTGCTGGAACGGCAACCCCATACCAACTTCTACATTCACCCAAGAAACACTGTACAGTTTGAAAACATACAACCCCAGAATGCAAAACACAGGGTTACAAACACAAAACTGCAATTATTCGTTAAGCTGGTTAATTTATTTTAAAAACAAAATCTCCATCCGACTTTGTAAATATCTTTACAGACATACATGAAGACAATGAATAATTGGAGCTGGTGTTTGCGTGAGTTAGCGTGTTCACATAACAGAGAAGAGACAGAGGACACAGCTTTTATGTTGCATTAAAAAAAGCCTTGCTAATAAGTCACAGTTGTGATCAATATTCAAGTTTACTAGCTCTCCATGTACTAGTACTACTTACATTCTGAAAAGTTGTAATCAAACTGAGCTGCAAACATTAGACACAGCAATAGTTTGTGTTGTTCTTGACTACATAATTCATATTAGGTCTCACCCTCAGTGAATCAAGGTTTACATATATACATGTATATACACACTCATTGACAAAAAGATAACGCCCCAAAAAGAAGTTGTTGACATCGAATGAAACGGGTATGAACGTAATAATGATATGTGTAATTGATTACAATAGTAGAGCGAAAGGATGCGTTTACTGGGGAAAACTGTACACTTGAAAGGAGGCTCTAGTTACCCTCTAACCTTGACACAAGATGAGATATGGTAGGGCATTGGAGACAAACAGGTTCCGTATGGTATCCTGCAGCACATTTGCCCACAGATGTTGCAGCTGGGTAGATTACTGAAACTGGTGTCCCATCTGGTCCCATAAATGCTCGATTGTTGAAAATCTGGAGACCAGGCAGGCCGAAGGAGTGCTGCAACCTATCGGAGACATTCCAGGGAAACCCTTACCGTACTTGGGCAAGCATTATCCTGCTGAAAAATGCCAGTTGGAAGGCCTGCCATGTGGCCACAGGATGTCCTGCACATATTTCTGATATGTTAGTTTCCCTCTTATCACTACTAGAGGTACTACTAGACTGTCGTATGTGATGGCTCCCCAGAACATCACACCAGAGGTTGGGGCAGTGTGTCACTCCACAGCAAAGGCAGGATTGAAGCGCTCACCACAAGGCCTCCACACTCAAACCCAAGCATCGTCAACCTGGATTGACAGCTAAACACAATAGGGTTTCAGACCGCAGTAAGTGACGGTGCCACCTGGGTCTGGATGGTGGACGATGGAAAAAAATATGGGAGCTGCTCGTACTTTCAGTGATCAAACATAGTGGTGGTCTCTCTGGGGCAGAGCCTTTTCACCCTCATGGAATCCATGCTCCTCCCATCACCTCCTTATTGCTTGGTCAGAACGACATTGATGGCAGGCAATTTGTCAAAATGACCAACCTGCTTCTCTCAGTCCAATGATGCAGCCCCTCTCAAAGTCTGGCAACTGGGGAAAATGTATTCGTGTGTGTTATAGAGGCATGTCAACAATCTCTCACCAAGAGGTACACTACCCAAAAGTATCCCCCGAGAGCCTTTTTATGGAGCAGCGAGAGAAGCACTTTTACACCCTCTCATGGCAAGAACCAGTGTATAATCAGACCACACCTGCCTGAGATAGAACTACATGGGTGTAATTTTTTTTTGTCAGTGAGTGTATACATATTACTTCAACAAACACCTTCACAGAGATTTTACATTTTGGCAAACAGTGACAATTTCTGTCCCAAGTACATCAGTCATTGCTTACAATGCATTGTATTGCCTCAAGAAGATTCACGCGTGTCACAGTAACAGTGGAACGAGCAAGTATACAGCATTCTAACATGGCCCAGCATTTCATGTAATAAGCATACTGTAAGCATTACAAAGACTGAGAGCAGAGCTTTAAAGACATACATGCACTTAAACAATACAGTCAGTTACAGAATTAATGGTACCCTTGGTAAAGGTTGTGAAAATTGTTATTGTGGTTAATTGGTTTCATTTCACACTGACATTACGAAATTGAAGCGGCCCTACATTTTCTTATGGACCTAATATAATCATTAAGCATGCTATCATTTATATTCAACTTTGAAACACACCTGAGTGTTTAGAAACTCTGGTTATCCACGACTTCCTGTATACCTGGTGTATACACACCTATGGGGTGACTATTTCCTTAGTTTGATCAAATGAATTCTGACACGTGTGCTTATTTCTAAAACTAAGACAATGACATGAAAACTGTCTAAAATGACCTAGATCCACTGTTAGGGCAATAAATAAGAGGTTTAAAACAAGAGGTTTAAAAACTGAATCTGTAATAATGTGCAAGTGTACTTCTCACCCTAAAAATAGAGAGACATTTCATTGTGAGATTAAGCTCCAACTTTGTCAAAAGTGAGAAATCTATAGATAACTCATACTGTAGAGAACTCAGAAGTCAGAGAGGAAGCAACTTTACCAAACCATGCATTTTACCAGACCTCCTCAGTATTTGCATAAGCACTTTTCTAATAATGCCTACATGGAAAAACAAGATATCTCTCTATAAACATAATCTGATAAAACAAATTGTCAGGTGCAAGATGCAGATTAAATTTATGATCTAGCCTGTACATGCACTACACAACACAATCTGAGATATACAAGGGGCGACAAAGTTCAAGCGTTCTGAATCATCCTGATGTTGCAGAAACCACATATTGTTCTTAGCACAGGACCATTGAAGCATGCAGTCAAAGAAAAAAAGAAAAAGGTATTAACTTAAAATAAAAAAGGTACATGACATGATCAAGTGCTCTAGTATGTGCCATGAATTTGTTCAAATTGAGAGTACCTAAACCAGATAAGACCAGACTAAAAAATAAAATCATTTAAAACTTAAGGAGTAAACTTTCAAAAGGTCAGTGAGGCACTGTTACTGGAAAACCTTTGAAAACTGCAAATGTACACCTTTATGATTGCCTTTTTGCAGATGCAAAAACAGACAAACCATTTCCTCAAGTTTCTTTGAAATGCATGCTGATGCACGGATCAAATACTGAGTATTGCAGCGAGGGCATGTCAGTGGTCTGAAAGAATAGCTTAATCATGGACTGAATTAGACAGGTATAGATCAGATCATGAACGTGGGAGATTTTGCACCAAGATGAAGACACACTGTCTTAATGCAAGTTAGCATTACTTGTTTTCCATAGAAGATTGCAGAGAGTTGGTGGTTTCTGTAAGCAGCATTGGAAAAGCATCAGAGCTACAACCCCTTGCAAAAATGATGAAATCACCACACTTGGAGGATGTTCATGTTTTTTTACTTCACAATAAAATGACAGCTATGACACCAAAGAATTTTGTTTAATAGCTGAACATTCTGGCTTCATGACGCATACTTTAAACAAATTAAATTCATTTGTTTTAATTACCGTATTTTTCGGACCACAAGTGCACTTAAAATCCTTTAACTTTCTCAAAAATCGACAGTGCGCCTTTAAATGCGGTGCGTCTAATGTATGAATTAATTCTGGTTGTGCCTTCTGACCTAGAACCGATTGTAGATG
The DNA here is from genome assembly GCA_025084515.1 of Ancistrus triradiatus. NCBI lineage: Eukaryota > Metazoa > Chordata > Actinopteri > Siluriformes > Loricariidae > Ancistrus > Ancistrus triradiatus. The sequence goes on along the minus strand of JAJAGP010000351.1, from coordinate 422,851 downwards.
GTACACGGCGCTCATAAATCTGTCAAAATGTTTTAGCACGGCCTTGGTAAGTTACGAAGCTTACGGCCACCGTAGTGCGCAGCATTCGCTTCAGCATTAGGGTACGTGCATTCATTCATTTATTTTCGAAGCGGATTTCAAACTCAACGCTATCAGTCACGCAGTACAACATGGTCATAGAGCAGCTGTGAGAGAATTCAACATTAACGAATCAATGGTACGGAAGTGGAGGAAGCAAGAAGACGCCCTGCACCAGGTAAAGACCAAACTGAGCTTCTGACGGAACTTAAGAGTTTTGTTTCATTTCATGTGCCTTATAACCCGGTGCACTTTATAGCCCGGAAAATACGGTAACAGCATTTTTGAAAAGTAGATGGAATAATTATGACAATACTTGAAGTTGAGATGTAAAGCGTTAAAGTTTTTCTTTAATTTCACCTCGATAACATGGCCAGCAAATGGTATAGATATCAATCTGCTTGAAAATTTATGGTGAAAATAATAAAAAACAAAAACAAAGGTTTCAGTTTAAAATTCCATGGTTCAAATAATTCAGTTTGTCTTAAAAGCTGAAGGAGGAGCAACAAAGTTAGTGCTGCCGCCTCACAGCTCCAAAATCCCTGGTTAGCTCACAGCCTCAGACCCCGCCTGTGTGGAGTTTGTATGTCCTCCCTGTTTCCATGTGGGTGTAGTCTGGGTGCCCTGGTTTCCTCTCACATTTCAAAGATGTGCACTAGATTGCCTGGTCACTAACTGCCATTAATTAAAATAATTGTACTTGTTTGAGGTACAACTTCAGAAAGTTCAGCCATTAAGCAAAAATATGGAACCTGTCATTTGTTTACTGGCTATGAAGGAAAATAAGCTGGCTAAATATCCTCCAAGTGTGGTGACTGTGTACGTTTTTTGTCAGGAGTTGCATCAAACATGAAAGACTGGCACCAGAACTAATATTAATAAAGATACCACCCAACCATCCTTTTGCCATAGTGACTCATGACATCATCATTATGGATGTTATTCCAACCATCTGTTGGGTCAACAATTAAACAGTACACAACTTTATTTTAACAGAACTACAGTGTGTCGCTTAAAGTCCAACATCACAGGGTTAAGTTCTACTTTCACAGATCATAATGTATCTGAATCAGATATAACAAATCAGAATACTTCTACTAACAAGAAATTGTTGCTGGAATTTAACAGACTGCATCCAGACCACGAGCCAATATCAGTTATGTTAGCAAACTTGTCGCAAAGTTTATATCCATGTTTTTTGACTGAATAAAATGTCTAAATTTTGTGTATTTGCAATAATAAACAAGTTGTGTAAATGCGAGCCTTTTGACCTGTCTTTTAATTCCCTATAACATTAGACAACCTGTACTGTCTATTTAACCAAAAACTTAAAGAAATACAGTACTGTGCTAAAGTCTTAGGCCACCATTACATTTATTATTTTAGCAATTGTTTAATGACCATGCATTACAGATTGTCGATGACAGGACCCAAATTCGTCACTCCATAATACCCTTTTCTACTGATATTTCTTCCTATATTTGTGATTGTGTTCCCCTTGGCTGCTAGCTTTTCAAAAACACCATGATTGATCATTCTTGACCTGTAGAATGGTCAACTTGGCATCCCAAAAAGCTTCCAGATGCTGATTTTGCTCAAGTGTAAGGAGAGGTCACACTAAATACTTTCCACTGAAGCCTATAGAAGCTGTTTTTTAATACTGCATAAAATTCTGTATTTTCTGGTAGTAAATTATGTGAGTACTGAGAAATTAACGTATGGTCATTAAACAGTATATCTATTCTAACGGTGGCCTAAGACTTTTGTACAGTACTGTTTTTCACCTTTCCAAGCTCAAACTTGTCGCAGTTCTGCAAATGTATATGAATTCTTCACCCATGACCGCCACACAAAAATATCTACAACTACATATCTGTAAACGGAGCAACCGTGACCATGTTCACACTGCAAGAATAAGCACCGAGTTCAGATTTTCTGCTCAAATCTAAATCAAACCAACACTGTATCACTTCAAACGATGTTTTTTTCAAGCATCCTTTTCATTACACACCCGACCATACAGTATATCTGAAGAACTACGTCACACCCTAGACATCAGTAGATAAGCTTTCTCCTGCTTCTCAACTACAATCAAATCTCTGACAGGTTCCAAAGCAAGTCCCACCAAATTCCCACTAGCAGTCAAATGGGCTCAGTGGGAAAGGCTCTACATTATTTATTCCAAGCTTGAGAGTTCAAATCCTGGTTTTGCCAAGGTGCCACTGTTGGGCTCTCCAACTGCTCAGGTCGAAGGTAAGTTTAGCTGGTGCTGTAAATATAACTGTACTATGTTCAACTTATTGCATCACCAGTCCACACTGCTCACTACATATCCTCTCACTGAAAACCAAACACTTCCTGTAAGCCTTTTGGTTAATTAATTGTACATCCTTACAGAACCATTTTGGCAAAATGAACCCTGAGGTAGGAAAAAGGGTATGAATAAATACACTTTATTTTCTTAAATCTTTTAAAATCATACATCAGCTTTCGAATAAAATATAAAAATCTGAAGTATACGCATCACAGGATAAATCATTTGCAATAGCACTAGGATCTCAAACGCACCACATTTGTCATGGCTGGTCATTGTACCCCATCTAAAGAGCATGTAATGTAAACAGGATTTTTATAGATAGTGACAAGCCAATGGAAAAGGTTGACATGTTTGTTCTGTCTGTTGCAAATGCCAGGATGGTTTATATTTGGACTCATTTAAATCGTAAATGTTTTATGTAATTACCATTCAAATCCAACCTGACATAAGTCATATGAATTCTAATCTGATTTCAGTACCACATCTGAAAGCAACCCCAACTTTGCCTCATAATTACCAGACTTGGGCCGCTTTATCTGCAGTGTGAACATTACATGTGTCCTGGGACCGGTTTGTGAAATTAACTTGTGAAAAAGCAAAACAACTCGTTATTATGCACCTGGTATTTTTTTCAGTAAACATAAACAGTGCATCTGTGCATGTTGTTCATTCTATTTTTTTAAAATAAAATGAGATGAGCAGAAATTCTGCTGATAGTTTAAGTAACTGATGTACAGGGAGAATGATGTGCGCTACATTTTTTAGCTCTATCAGCAGTTCTAGTGAGTTTAATGCCCTTATAGATAACTATGTGCATCAGCTATAACTTCTAGATTGAGAATATCTACATTCCTAACATCCATCTGTGCTCAAAAACAAAACCCAGCTGTACAGCTTGACACATGGCCATGAAAGTGCAAGATTATGAAAACTAAAAGCAAAAAGGAAAGCAAACCAAACAACAAGGTGAAAAAAAAACCTTGCAGAGAGAAAAATGAGCTCGCTGCATAGCTGTCGTCAGTGGATATGTGGAAGATTTTAGGGCAGGCAAGGTGGGCTCGATCCAGTCCTAGGCGTTTTCTCAAGGCACTTCTAGGTAAAGCTTTCCATAGGGTAGCACCTTTGATAGTTACGCATAGCCAGAAGAAGCCCTTTAGCGATATGGAGGATTAGTGGATTAACATGATAGCTCACAACAGGCTGAAGCTCAGGATGTACTGGAGGAGTTTGTTCCTGTTGGCCTGAGTACAGAAAGTAGTGCTTAGCTCCAGACGACAGACACCATCCTCCCGGCACTCCTTCAGCACCTGTCAATCACACACAGCAGGGACTCGCTGAGTGAGTGTACATGCACGGTCATAGCGGGATTTTTTCCACAGTTATCTGATTATTCAAGTGGTCATGTATACAGCATATTCCAATCTAGAAATCAGATTAAGAAATCCGAGAGAGAGAGCTGGATTTTATTTCAGTAATCTGATTTCTCATCACATGTACAACCCCTGGCAAAAAGTATGGAATCACCAGGCTTGGATGAGCACTCATTCAGACATTTCATTCTGTAAAGCAAACTCAGATCAAAAACATGATACAATAATAAGGTCATTCCAAAGTGCAACTTGTTGGCTTTCAGGAACACAAAGAAATGAAGAGAAAACATTGTGGAAGTCAGTGAATGTTACTTTTATTCACCAAGCACATGGAAAAAAATATGGAATCACTCAATTCTGAGGAAAAAAGATGAATCACTCAGTTCTGAGGAAAAAAAAGTATGGGAATCATTGAAAACAAAAGACCATTCAAAAAATACATCACTAGTATTTAGTTGCACCACCTTTGGCTTTTCCTAACGGCTGTCAGTCTGAGGCATGGACTTGATGAGTGACAAACAGTATTCTGCATCAAATTTGGTGCCAAATCTCTTTGATAGCAGTTGCCCAGATCAGCTTTGCAGGTCGGAGGCCTTCTTGTGGACCATTTTTTTCCCCCCCCCCCCCCCAATTTCCCACCACAGGTTTTTAGGTCCTCACAGAGAGTAGAGGACGTGGAGGACAGGGTGAGTGGAAACGTTTAACTCGTTGTGGTGAGAAATCAAAAAAAAAAAAGAAGGGGGGGGGGGGGGGGGAGGGGGGGAAGTACTTTCACAAACTGTTGTGACTAGACATTGTGTAATATAGCTGTAATCATGTACAGATCTGAGGTCAGCAGCCAATCTGACATGTCTATCTGTGTGCATCACTCTTTTTTGTCAATGAATGTAGTTTTGTTTGCAGTTTTGTTTTATTAACACTGGCCTTGATCTGATCGCTCACACTTCTTCCAAAATATACATATGATACTGTGTAAGGAGGGACAATGACATCAATCTTCAGTCAATACGTAAAAGCACTTACTGTATGTTCTTGCAAATAACGATATGGCACAGCTGAACACGAGACTAAAGAACTAACATGTGAGATGCATTCAGATATTTAATGAATAACCATGCTCATCACTAAATGATGACACCTTTAACAAAATATCTTAAAGTTCCCTTACCGCCAGCTCTTTAAAAGTTTTCACTGTATTTTTCACGAGGTAGTGTGTAGCACTCTCTCCTGAAACAGAAAGTTACAAGAAAGTGAAAAGACAGCCAGCCATGCAGTTGCCTGCATACACAGTAAGCAATGTATCAAAAGATAAACAAACAAAAAAAGAAACAAATAACAGTGCATGTTTGTCGGCTGTAAACTTTTCATTTTGTAGCAGCATTCTGTCATGATACAAAAACGTAATCTGAAGTGTATTTTGCAGTACAACAGTAAAATAATATTTTCTATCGACATACACTATATGGCCAAAAGTATGTGGACAACCTTTCAAATTACTGCACCCACTGCAAATGGATAATTCATAATATAAAGCATCTTGAAATCTACACTGACAAACCGTGCTAGTGAAATGGCCTGTACCAGCACCTCAGTGACACTTATAGTTTTCTACCTTCCTAACAAGTCAATGGGGGGGCAGGTCCATAAAAACACCGATGCCCTGATGTAATTTCTGGGTGTCTATAAAGATTTGGCAGTATACTGCATTTACGTATATTTAAAGAAATGCCTATATATCAATCTGTACTTCTAGATTTATTTATAAATGTACTGCTAACATTTACTCTGCTTTGAACATCCATAGCAATAAACAGTGGCTATAAGACAGGCTATTGTTCTTTATAAACATTTAAACTGCAGGTGGGTCCCTAAAAGTAAAAGTTCATTGACTGACAACATGTAGGTCAACACAGTTAAACAAAGTACATTCATGAATGCTTTACTAAAGGTCATGCAGTCTGTCTGTACTTTTTACAAAAATTTTCATTATCAGGGGGCATCAGCTATGGCATCAACATTATGACGTGGCATAAATATCAGCTCAGCAAAACAAGACTACATGCGCAAAGGACCGTGACTTCCAATATAGCTTTGTGTCGATCCACTTCGACATAACGATACTTGAGTCAAAAACAGACAATAAGATTAATCACATACCAACAGGATGTCTCCTGTGGGCTTAAAGAGCATAAATATTTCCTAAAACATAAGACTTTCACACAAGCCCTAAAAGTAGATAAAGAACCCAATTAAACAAATCATATAATAAATTAATAATATAATCCTTCATTAATAATATAATCCTTCAAAATGATTCAGTATTACATATCTGTGAGTGGCGAACGATGTGAACCTTTGCTTTCAGTTTTTGATGTGACCCCTCGTGCAAAAATAACTGCAACTAAATGTTTCCAGTAACTGTTTATCAATCCTGGACATGGACTTGGATCAATTTTAGCCCACTCCAGCTCCTCACATTAACTGCTCACCTCAGGTCCTTGCACAACCTTTCTGTTGGACTAAGGTCATGACTTTGACTTGCCCTGTAATTTGCACAGTCACTTTAAACATAATGCTGCCATTACTGCTGCTGTTTTAAGTACACACACTTTTGAGACTTCCATTGTATACTGTCAATACAAATTCTACACTATTCACAGACCGATATCCTGAAACTTTCCTTTAGGATTTGATATATTACATATAGGATTTGAATAATTCAGAAATCATTGTTCCATCAATGATAGGAAGCCATCCTGGCCCAGATGCAGCAAACCAGGCCCAGACCATAATACCATCATCACTATATTTCACAGGGATAAGGTTCTTATGCTGGAATGCAGTGTTTTCCTTTGTCCATAAATAAGGTTTATTATTGATTGAAAACACCTGACACCCATTTCAACTTATCTGCTAATCCTAGAGGTTCACATACTTTTACCACTCTTATTTTACATGGGTAATATTGGATCATTTTCCTCAATAAATAAAAGATCAAGTATAATATTTATGTTTCCTTATTTAACTGGGTTCTCTTCATCTACTTTTAGGACTTGTGTGAAAAATCAGTTGATATTTTAGGCCATATTTATTCAGACATCTTTAAAGGAAAATTTTCCTTTAAAAGGTTTCACAAACTTTGAAGCACCACTGTAAAAGCACCTACAGTTCCCAGAGTCTTCGATTTCTATTCTATGCCTTCTACAGTGTGTCAGTAAAACATTAAATGTTTCATTTAACTAATGAACATAATAGTTAATGGAGAACTTTTCATTTACTAAACGTGATGGTGCAGGTACATGGTACATGATTAAATGCAAGATTTAATTTTATATTTAATATTAATTCATTCAGTAATTTTGAAAGCATGCCATTTGGAAAACTCCTCTTCGTGCAACACTCATGCCTAAGACAACACTATAGATGGAAGTTACTCATATAGGTCTTTCCTTTTGACTAACACTTTAGTACATGCATTTAAGCTGGTGAAACTGACCATAAGCTGCCACTCCTTTCTCTGTGCGGGTGAGGAGAAATTTAAAGAGCTTCTGCGTGTATTCTCTCTCTGCCATGGGGGAGACCAGGCTGTGTACGAAGATGGCTGCTCCACTGTAAGCCTCCAGCACAGGGCTGAGCACTCGTTGCAGAAAGATGAAAAACTCCTGGTGCTCAGACAATGAACTGACCTGCATATTGACATATGAGAAATACAAACAATGACTACAATGTCACCACTGCCATATTTATGCTGAGAAACAATGAGTACAATGTCCTGTAACAGACACCTGCACCCATTACAATAGACACCATGTGTACACCTACCACCACTTGAGACCTGTTGTGTAAGTGAATGAAGATTTAACAGCCAATCAAACGGTTTTTAAGATTGTTATATTAAAATATTATAGATACATTACTCAATGTACAAGTGTGGTCTAAATTTAAACAATGGACTGTAAACAAGAAACACCAGCATCAATCATAACTTACTATACTACATATTTAATGTTATTGTCCATTACAGTACATTTGTTTGTACTGTGATATATAGGCAGTCCTATAAAATAGTCATTAAAACACTGGCAGTACAGAATGCACAGTATCATGTTGTTCATTTTAGAATTGTTTAGATCCAGCAACAACTATAATGAACATTACAAAAAACAATCAAAATACCAGCAATATTACAAACAAGTAAACATTTTTTCACATTTTTCCAAGGGTTTCATGTGAATAACAGAAAACACCGACTTCAATAAAGACCTGGAATATACAGACACTCCTTATGAAGTCTTTACAATTCAGTGGAACAACACCGATTTCGCAATTATGGAGGTTCCAGGAGGTGTTTTTCCCCCCCAGGAGTGTATACTTCCTGATGTGTGTGTGGAACTTTCCATACATACAGACTACAGAATCATGACATACTACATGAATGACTGAGTAGTTCCTACAGCCAAAATGAATACCAGGAAAACAATATAGTACGCAGGCGATGACAACGTGACTTTTCAGAAAAACCAAATGGAAACTGATTTTAATTTGCCTTTGCCACTTCCTTAACCAACAGATTGTATGGCATCAGAATAGAGCCAAAACATTTTGAGGAAAAAAAAGCAGAATGAGCAACCAAAACAATCTTGTAAATAACAGCATCAGAAGAAATGAATGTCTGAAGTGGAGCGGCAGAGGGGCTTCCCCCAACTAAGTGTAAGCAACATGCAACAAAACGCACACACGCCCACACGCACAGGCACACAAATGAGCATGTGAGGAAAACACACACACACACACACACACACACACACACACACACACACACACACACCCCCACCTCTGGGTGAAAAAATAAGCCAAACACCAGAAAGCAAAATATGAAGCTTTTAATGCTCTCAGTAGCAAATAATTGTTCAGGAAAGTAGCAAGCAACAGATAATGAGAGACAGATTTTGTCTTCGATTTCCTTAAAACTTAAAGTCTTTGCTTAAACTTGCAGACAGATCTGAATACTAAGAAGAGTCAGTGCTGCTCCACTCAATAGTAATGGCTTCAAACAGTTGACAAGTAGTTGAAAATGTTTTCCAAATAGTTTGTGCTTAATATGAGACCAAGTATTCTCTACAGGGTTCAATTCTGAACTCTGACCAGGCTAAAGCATGAGCCTAATGGACCTGCTCACAAGGTAGTTTGTGGTGGTCTTTGGGGTGTTTGTTCAATTCATTTACCGTATTTTTCGGACCATAAGGCGCACTTAAAATCCTTTAACTTTCTCAAAAATCGACAGTGCGCCTTAAAATGCGGTGCGTCTAATGTATGAATTAATTCTGGTTGTGCTTTCTGACCTAGAACCGATCGTAGATGGTACACGGCACTCATAAATCTGTCAAAATGTTTTAGCACGGCCTTGGTAAGTTACGAAGCTTACGGCCACCGTAGTGCGCAGCATCGCGGAGTAATACGGTATGTGCTTCAGCATTAGGGTACTTGCATTCATTCATTCATTTTCGAAGCGGATTTCAAACACAACGCTATCAGTCACGCAGTACAACATGGACATAGAGCAGCTGTGAGAGAATTCAGCATTAACGAATCAATGGTACGGAAGTGGGAGGAAGCAAGAAGGACGCCCTGCACCAGGTAAAGACCAAACACTGAGCTTCTGAGGGAACTTAAGAGTTTTGTTTCATTTCATGCGTCTTATAATTGCGGTGCGCTTTATGTATGAAAAATATACCCGTTAGCAGACGATCGTTGATATCGCGCTTTATAGCCCAAAAAAAATACGGTAATTTGACGTCTGATCAGCATCAGTGGCTATTCACGACAGAACAAGGTTATGTCAATACTAGTAGACTAATTCACACTGGGCGACCAGTTTTACCTAAGGCATTCCTTTGGAAATGTGGGAGGAAACCGGAGCACATTGCATAAACTTCATGCAGACGCAGACCAAGAAATGCAAACTTCACATAGGTGGAGTTCTCTGGAGCTGTGCCCCTGGTCTTTGCAGTGTGCAGGAACATAGTTGTTTCTAAAGAAGAATGTTCATATGATTTTTTTTTTTGAACGAACTGCTATAACAGCTGGGAAATAAAAATGCTGTATGACTGCAGGATTATCAATAAATTAAAGCCATGTCTTACCTGGGGCTATTACAAGGTAACAACAGTAGCCCTGTGTTCCACGGAATGAGGTGCCTAAACAAAGGCTGTAACCCCAATCTCTCAGAACGTTATTGTGGCATTCTTTTTCCTTTCCAAAATGAATGGGGCATCTCCGATTTAGAATCATTAGCTTCCTTGATTGGCTAATCTATTGCTCACTTAATGTTTTCCTCCCACCACTATTAAGCCAGTAAAAAAAGCAGAAAAGTTATGTAAAACAGTGCACCACTGCTTTCTGGCAGTTTTAACCCACTGTTTTAATGTAACTTATATCTGCCTATTTTCTTTGAATTTATTTTGCCATGCAAACAGTGCCAAGTTGGAACGACGAAAAAGTCGCATGGACTCCAATCTCAGCGTTCTCATTTCAGTTCGCACGGCCACGTATCCGAATATGTATCTAGGACCACATATGAAAGTGGCTCAGGTCGGATTTTGAAAAGATCAGATTTACATGGCCACACAGCACTGAAAATGTCAGATATTGATATTAAACGTTATCTATCACCAGCTTAGTCATCCAGTGAAGTGAATTAGCAACAAAAATCAGGGTCACGGGCAAAAACTAACGTTTAATTTTGTATAGTTTGTAACATTTATAAAAAGTTATATCAATTATTTTCCTATCCTTGAGAGAATACACTACCACTGATATGTAAACAACGGCCATAATGAAAAGATGAATAAATTGCCTCAGTGTAACATAGCTTACAGTCCCTAAAGGAGTTGTGGTGTGAGATCTCATGCGTGATGATAGGGCAGACCACAAATTGGCTTACGATATGAATACAAAAATAATATCAGCTGCAGCGGTTCACCATCAGATTCCCTTTTAAACAACATCTACAGTGGGGGAAAAAAAAAGTATTTAGTCAGCCACTGACTGTGCAAGTTCTCCTACTTGAAAAAATGAGAGAGGTCTGTAATTTATTGTCATATTTACACTTCAACTCTGAAAAGGTCCAGGAAATAAACATTGTAGGATTTTTTAAAGAATTTTATTGTAAATTATGCTGAAATTAAAGTATTTAGTCTATTTGGGACTGTTGTAAGCCTAGTGGGTTTTAAGGTAACTGGACATCGACCAAAAGGTCCCCGGGTTCAAATCTCACTCTGCCAAGCTGCCACTGTTGGTCCTGGGCAAGACCCTTAAACCAACAATTACTTGGGACTGTATCAACTGTAAGCCCTGCATCATTGGAAGTCGCTCTGGATAAGGGCCGTCTGCTAAATGCTGTAAAATCTAAATGTAAATGCTAATAACAAAAGTTTCAACTCAATATACTTTCTAACATAACCTTTGTTGGCAATGACAGAGGTCAAAGGTTTCCTGTAAGTCTTCACCAGGTTTGCACCACACTGTAAGCTGGTATTTCGGCCCATTCCTCCATGCAGAGGTCCTCTAGAGCAGTGGATTTTTGTTGGGGCATCCAGACTTTCAACTCCCTCCACAAATTTTCTATGGGGCTGAGGTCTGGGAGACTGGCTAGGCCACTCCAGGACTTGAAATCTCTTTTTATCAGAGCCACTCCTTCGTTGCCTGAGCGGGTTGTTGGGATCATCTCCTTGCAACCCTGCCATGCACACCATTGTTGTTTTCAGTGTTCTTCTGATGGTGGACTCATGAACATTAGCATTAGCCAATGTTGAGAGAGGCCTTCAGTGGGTTAGAAAAGTTACCTGGGGTTCCTTTGTGACCTCACCACTATTACACACCTTGCTCTTGGAGTGATCTTTGTTGGAAAAGGACCACTCCTGGGGAGGGTAACAATGGTCCTCCATTATACACACAATCTGATCTGACTGTGGATTGGTGGAGTCAAACTTATTGGAGATGGTTTGGTAACCTTTTCCATCCTGATGAGCATCAACTCTTTTGGAAGTTCTCAGAAATTCTCCTTTGTTCTAGGTCATTTTTATTCAGAAATATAGGAACATTCTAAAAGGTTCACAAAACTTTCACCACTGTAGGTGTGTAGGTGTGAAAACACTCCAAGTCTCACTCTCAGTGAAAACGAATCTTGTTTCAGTTTTGGCGTCAATTTGAAGCTATTGTAGTCAAATGATGATACTAAAACATGACTTGTGCCCTATAGCCACACCCCACTCATAAATCCACTCGTCTTCAGCACATCTCCCCGAAAATGGTTACCAACCACCGATACTCTTGACTGTTACATAGTTTCACAGCAAGTACGAAGTGTTCTGTATTTTAGAAATCCACTGTCTGGCACAGAGGCATAGAGTAAAGCTGTTAACTTTAACCCTAGATAGGTCGTTAGCTAGGTAAGGTTTTGACAGAGTTAATGTCGATCCTCCTCCTTAATGTCGACCCCTGCTTGTATTTAAGGTCCCAGTTTCTCACCTTTAGTTGAGAAGTTTCATTTTAGGTTTAGTTGTGACTCTGAACTCCCTGCCTGCTGTTTAGTTCCAGTTTAGCTCTTTGCCTCTTTTAGTATATTCCTGCTTATCCAACTCCTTACTCTGCCTAATTGTCTGGTCTTTGTACTTGATCTCTGCTTGAACATGATCCTCATTGTCTTCCTGCTCATGCCTACTCTTTAATTTCAATAAATACCTGTTAATTGACCTCATCTTCATCTCCATCCCTGGTTGGTCGTAACAGTCCCACTGCATTAGGATTGTGTTAGCATAGCGGTTAAGGTACTGGCCTATGGAGCAAAAGGTCCAAAGTTCAAATCCCACCTCTGCCAACCTGCCACTGTTGGGTCCTTGAGCAAGGCCCACAATTGCTTGGACTGTATCAACTGTAAGCCACTCACTGCACATCTGTCTGCACAGCAATAGCAGCTTGGACCTCTGGCACCCAATATCATTGATCTCTCCCATCAGGTCTCGTGCCTTTCCAAAATAGTGCTACCGCCCGCTTCAGCGCTCAGCACTGCCACGCCGCCCAGTGAGTTTCCTTAAATCATTCTTTTTGAGAAATTCAATGGAAATCCTTATGGCTTTCAAGGTCTTTTGTGGTCGTGCTGCCTGTTATCTCCCTACTCACTGGTCATTAGCTAGCATGGGCACATACTGTCTGGTCCTATGGTGACACTGCTGTCACACTGGTGCCCTCTGCCTAACCTCCAGATGCTTATACCGACCTAGCAGAACTTTCCAGCGCTCACAAAGTCACCGGCTCCTGCCGCACTGACCTCTTGATTGTGCCATAGAGCTGAAGAAAAGGATGATGCTCCTATGTCCCAGATTTATCCCTTGTCATGGGACCAAGTGGGATCATGAAGCAGGACATGTCTGAGGTGCCCTCTTATGGTTTACAGTTTGCCCTTCCACCTTTCTGGTGAATACCCGGTTCTTCTTTGTGGAAAGGTCTGACTGGAGTCTGTGCCCCTGCATCAATTACCAAGCTCTGACTGCAAAACAACAGCTACAAGTTAAGGACTGAGCCCTCAAGGAGCTTCACCAGACCAGCAGAGTGTGTAAAATCTGGGGCGGATCTTGGGCGAGAGCGAAAACCACATGTATAACTAATAAAGGGCAACATGAGTACCATTTGGTCTCTCCAACAGTTTTTATGCTTTTGTTGCTTTCAGATGTGCACCGGTATATGGGCATTACTAATTTCTATCTGTGGTTCATCCAGAGCTCCAGTACCATAGCCGCTCCCTTCACTGCCACCCTCATGTGCTCTTTGCACCCCGATAGCATTCTGTGCCTTCCAGAACCTAAAGAAGGTCTTCAAGAGTGCACCCATCCTGGTTCACCCTGACCCCAAGTGTCATTTTGAAATCAAGGTGGACCATATTCACCTATCTACAAAACCATAAATGCCTGCGTTTTTGTTGTTTATTGATTTATTTAATGTCACCATCAGCATCATACACAAGGTATATAAGTGACACAAGGTCAATGTCAATTTGGCATAACCAATTAACCTAACATGCATGTCTTTGGACTGTGGGAAGAAAACCCACGCAGACACGGGGAGGACATGCAGACTACATACAGAAAGGACCCAGGCCGCTCCACTTTGTGATTGAACCCAGGACCTTTTGCTACCCACCAAGCCACCCCAAATGCCTGCGTACTGCTTGAACCCATGCCAAGCCCGTGGGTTCCACTCCACCCTCCTACACTGCCTAGCTCCCGTTGGACATCGCTCGGCCTCTGCAGCCACACTGGGGGAGTACTATTACACCACTAGTCAGTTCCCATTCTGGCTCGTTCCCCTTCAGTCAATCCTCTCTCCCATGCACCCCATTACGCTGCTGATTCTTTACGCAGCAATTTGTATTTTCCTGTTCATTTCTGTGTGTATTTTAGTTCTCAGCTTCTACATTTTCAAACCAACACTCCTGATTAGTGAATCTGAGCACCATGATAACTCTGAATGCTGTTTATTCCAGGTTTATTCCAGGATGTGCACTTGTTTTAGTACAATTTGCCAGCTCACTCCCAGTGTCTAGTCTGCCTGATCACCTCAAACCTCCATACTTGACCTGGATTCTCTGCCTGTTCCCTTCCTGCTCTGATGCCTGCATTTTCAATATATACTGCTCAAAAAAATAAAGGGAACACTTGGAGTTCTGTTGTTTAAGGGTTCCCTTTCTTTTTTGAGCAGTATATATTGAAAATGCAGGCATCAGAGCAGGAAGGGAACAGGAAGGGAACATTCCTGGTAGGTTGCGACGTACAGAATTTTGGGGGAATTTCATTGTAAGTAAAACAAGGAAGTTACGTAGTGGAACAAATACAAACAATAGATAAGACTGGATCTTAGTATCAAGTTGACTTTCGTACATTCGTAAAGGAATCACTTCTCCCATCATATAGCAGTCTATTTCTGTACAGGCTTGTAAATGTTCACCTTTAGGTAGCGGTCCCTCTGCTCCTCTCCAAAGTCACTGTCCTCATCCTCCTCATCACTCCTCCAGGACAGAGGCTCTGGGAACTTCTTAGGCCAGGACTCCTCTGAGGGGCTAAATCCCTCATGCTCCTCCTGAATATATGCAAATGGAGGTAAATTAGCTTCCAGGGCACAGATATATGGGGACACAATTTTTATTTATGCTCCAATCACTGATTTCAGCAATTGCCTGATTATTCAAGTGGTCATATAAAAAGCATTCTACAGCATTTATGACCAGATTATGACCTAATATTTGGCTAATTCAAATGTGTGTGCAAACATGACCTGATAAGGTAGAGCTCAACAAAAAAGTCATCACTGGCATTTTAGGATCATTGTGCATAAGAACTTTGCCAGTAGAGCAACTGCAAGTTAGACATACAGACTGTATAGTTCTATAGATTTATATATAATTACTTATATTTATGCTTTGTGACATGGCATGTTATCCTGCTGGGAGTAGCCATAAGCTTGTGGTGCACTGTGGTTATAAAGGGACGGACAAGGTCAACAACAATACTCATGTAGGCTGTGGTGTT
Organism: Ancistrus triradiatus; assembly: GCA_025084515.1. Taxonomy (NCBI): domain Eukaryota; kingdom Metazoa; phylum Chordata; class Actinopteri; order Siluriformes; family Loricariidae; genus Ancistrus; species Ancistrus triradiatus. The sequence goes on along the minus strand of JAJAGP010000351.1, from coordinate 407,504 downwards.
TAAACGATGCTCAATTGGTATTAAGAAGCCAAAGCGCACCAAGAAAATGGTCCCCACTCCATTACGTCAACATCACCAGCCTGAACTGTTGATACAAGGCAGTATGGATCCATGTTTTCATGTTGTTTACAATACATTCTAACCCTGCCATCCGAATATCACAGCAGAAATCGAGACTCAGAGCAGATGTCTTTTCCAAATCTTCTACTGTCCAAGTTTACTGAGCCTGTGTGAATTGTAGCATTAATTACATGTTCTTAGCTGACAGGAGTAGAACCCAGTGTAGTTTGTTTGTTTGTGTGTTTAACGCCATGTATACACTTAGGTCATTTACATGGCAGGAAAGATAAACATCCAGGTGTCAGCTGAAAGTCCACACACTCATATCGGTATGTGGTCTACAGCTGTGATTTTAGTCCAGTGATTTTGAGAAAAGTAAGTATTTTATCAGTGTTTTCATGTTTCAGTGCTTCATTCAAGACGTCGGTGTTGAATATAATTTGAGCATTCTGCCAAAAAAATGTTTTTTACTGTTAAGGGTTTGTGGTTTGTGTATGCTGGGATCAGTGTCACAAAAGGTCCAAGGAGTTCAGGTACGTTGGGATCAACCTGTCCAGGAAATGGGGATGTGGAAAGGAGGTAAAGAAGAACAGTACAGGCAGGATAGAGTGCTCTTGTGTACGCCTCGCGTGCCCCTGCCGAGTGCGACCCAATCTAGGTGTGCCCCTCTGAAACACACACACGCCACACTCAACACACAAAGGAAGAGGACCTGCCAGAGTTCGACTTTCCGCCACCTCAGCTCTACTATTAGGGGTCTTCCCAGCGCTTTACTAACCTCTGATCTAATGATCGGTCGTTTGCACCCCCCGGCCCTGCTCTCACGGTGGTCCGCTGCGGCGGTGAGGGTCCGCGCTGATGCGTCTCACCTCGTGGCGTTCGAGTGTGCTGTGACACACCCCTCGCCTCTAGCGGCGCACGCGTTCAGGTGTGTCATGGCGGGTGCGTTCACACAATTACACCCGCTACCCCAGCCACCCACAACTTCCCACAGGTAAGTTACCTGCAGAAATCAGATGTCACATAATAGTCCTCAACGTGTCACTAGACGAGCGCGCTCTAGGGGACAATAGGAAGGGACACACACAGGGGACACACACTGGTTGAAAATTGGCCACACAACCGAAGGGAAACTGAAGGTTGACACACCACAGCAAGAAGGATAATATAACTGGATATATTGGTAGGAGGATGTTGGAGATGGAGCTGCCAGGCAAGAGACGGAGAGGAAGACCAAAGAGGAGTTATTTGGTTGTGGTGAATGAAGATATGCAGGGAGTTGGGGTGAGAGTAGAGGACGTGGAGGACAGGGTGAGGTGGAAACGTTTAACTCGCTGTGGTGACCCCTGATAAAGGGAGAAGCCGAAAGAAGGAGAAGAAGAAGAAGAAGAAGGTTTGTGGCATGCTCTGCAAGGAACCCAGTGTAGTCATCTGCTGCTGAAGCCCATAGCTTCAGAGGTGCTCTTCTGCATACCTTGGTTGTAACGAGTGGTTCCTTAAGTTACTGTTGCCTTTCTATCAGCTCAAACAAGTCTGGATATTCTCCTCTGACCTCTGGCTTCGACAAGGCATTTTCGCCCAGAGATATTTTCTCTTTTTCTCTGTAAACCCTGGTAATGGCTGTGCATGAAAATCCCAATAGATGAGCAATTTCTGAATTACTCATATCACCCCCGTTCTTCAATGATCAGGACCCCCCACCAGGAACACAACAGATGTGGTATTATTTGGGTGATTGATCACTCTCTGCACTGTAGTGGTGGTGGGTGGTGTGTGACTGTTGTACTGATATGACTGGATCAAACACAGCAGCATATACATAAAATTGTGTCAGACCTATTCACAGCATGAGGAGCTGGCAATAGTACTACACCCTGCATACTTTAAAGATAGTATTGATTGTACTGATTGGATGTCGTCTCTGCCAAACATTTTCGTCTCGTTCTTAGTCACTGACATTTAAGTGTCCATTCATTTTGTCCTAGTTTTTGTCATCGTCTCGTTTTCATTAGGGGGGAAAAAAAAAACCCAAAACACAAAAAAAAAGTGTCGTCGACAAAAACAAAATTAATACTACTGATAAAGAACCAAACCATAGATTTGAGATCAGGTTATTTATAGCCATATAGGACATGCAGTCGGAGCAGAATTTATTGGCCACCCTGCCAGAGATGAGTAAACAGGTTACAAAAAAATTTGGGTAGTGCAGTGGTTCCCAAAGTGGGAGGAGCAAAGCTATTGCCTGGAGAGGGGCGCAGCTAATAAATGCTGACACACAACGCACTTATAATAATTCCGCTATAAAGGTGATTTGTCACTTTATTTTGTTTTGTTCAATAAGAAGTTGGCAGTTTTGTCTGTATTACAGTGAAGAGTGGGGGAAATCAAAAACATCATTATATACACAAAAGGGGGGCACTGCAGAAACGTTCAGGAACCACTGAAGTAATGGGTAATTCATCTAATCTTAAAAGTACTCCACCACAAAAAGTGTTTAATGAAAAGTGTTGTGGGCACGGGACCGGAACAGCCATGTCAAAAGTCTATGGTCCCTTGTTATGTGGAATTATACACACGTTTTGAAAGATTATCCGTACAGTGGGGATTTGTTTCTATATAACCACCCTTCTTGTTAGGTGAAACACCTTGAAAAAGACCATAAAACCTTGTTTTGATCAAAGTACCTGTATCTTCTCTTCTGAGAAGTAGTTGGCCCACTCAAGTGGTTGCCTGGGGACTACCATCAGTGGGTGGGGAGAATACTATACTATACAGTCTTGCTGGGGAAAAGTTCAAATGCAGCTTGTAATGCACAGTGTATTGTTAGCTACACTTTTAGAGATGCTGTCGTGGACAGTGTTCTGACATCCTCCATGTATATGTAGTATAGAAAAACATGCTATGAAAGAGATCGGTTACAGAAGGTTGTGCACACTGCTTCAAAAGTCACTGGCAGTGAACTTCCACCTGTTGACTCCATATAATGCAGTAAAAAGCTAATGAAGGCATCTCAGATTATTCACACCCAGCTCAGTACTTGTTCAAGGTGCTCCCTTCTGGTGAGAGGTTTCAGAATATCATGCATCCATTGGAAATTAGAATGTTCAACTCCTTCCCATTATCATGCTGCTGCACAGGACTGTGCAAATGTCTTAGGCCAACATCACATTTGTTGCCCTAGCAATGGTATAATGACCACTTATAAATTAGTCTATTTATTAGAATACAACCAGAATATCCAGGAAATGTGGACACTAAAAACCCCCACAATTTTCAGAACAAAATGGCTTCTGCAGACAAAAGTCAGTATCGAGTGTGACCTCCCAAAAAAAGTGGTTTCTTGGCTGCTAGCTTTCCAAACAGACCATTGCTGTTCAAGCTTCTTTTGGACTGTATAAGGCTTGACTTGGCATCCCTATGAAGCTGCCAGATGCTGCTATTGCTCAAGTGTAAGGGGAGGTCACACTACATACTCGCCACTCGCCCAAGGAGGTTTGGTCCCTTTTTGAGTCTTGGTCCTCCCAAGGTTTCTTCCTAGAACTAGGGAGTTTTTCCTTGCCACTGTCGGCCTAGGCTTGCTCAATTTGGGATTGGACGTAGTTATTAGGAGATCATCTAAACCTGTAAAGTTGCTTTGAGACAATGCTCCATTGTAAAAAGCGCTATATAAATAAATCTTACTTGACTTGACTGTAGCCTATAGAAGCTGATTTTCTGATTTTTTTTTTTCTGTTTTTCAACAAAGAATTTCTTGTAGTACTCAAATAAAGAGACTGATAAGTAATTACATATGGTCACTATACCATTGCTAAAACAAATCTAATGGTGACCTAAGACTTTTGCTAAGTACTGTATATTACTACTTCTTTGGATTATATGTAAAGGTGTGTGTTTAAGTGCTTACAGCTGCACTGTGACAAGATTCCTCTCAGTCAGATTTGATATTTCAATAACGTTTTGAACTGAACTCTATTAGGCAGGTTCACTACAGCTCTGATATTTTAAAATGTCTTAAATATTGCACTAGCAGGATTTTTAAGCATGTCGATATTTTTAGAGCCTTCATCTTGATATCTTCATCTTTATCTTGAACACGAGAAAAATACACGGGGTCAAATATTCCCCCAATATCCAATAACTTTCAGTATGACATACAAAGCCACCTTAAAGGGCACCAGTCATTTTGAAACCGTCTTGATATGCATATGTCGTGCAAAAGAGAAGAAGCTTCAATGATAGATTACGTTTTAATCCAGACAAATGGTAGAGAAAGACAGAGAGTGCTAACCTCGGCAACAATCAACACTCCATACTGGATCAATCTGGTCACGGCATCATGGAAGACCTGGTAGACTGTCTGACACGGCTTTAAACAAACAGAGTGGACTTGCGTCAGTGTGCACGACAAAACGCTGGATAATCACACAAAATTCTTGCACATCAGCTTAAATATAACATCACATGCACATTTGTATAATTTCTAATCAGGAATATTCTAGCACCACAGGTCTATGTCGGAACATTTCCCTCGCTTAACTGCACACATGAACTCACCAGGGCGACCAGCACTTCATTGGAAAGAAAGTGGGAGAGGCCTGCGGCCCTGTGAATGAGTCTCTCCTGGCTGAGTACAGTAGAGGAACCGAGGTCACCTTCACCGATGTCTGCAGTCTGCTCTCTCAGCATAGCCAGAATACTGCATGCTGCCAAATACAAAATTCCACTTTCAGCATCACATCATAAGCTCTCACAGCTTCGGGGATTGGGAACTGTATGGGGGTTTTGCCATAGGTCACACTAACAGAAGGGGTAACAAAACGGATGCATGTAAAATACTATATAAAGACATTTCATGAAAAGTAAAATCAATTTCAATCAATTCTTGGTTGCTATACTTCGCATATCTGACTGACAAGGCTACTAACCAATCAAAAACGCTTCTCTCTATGTTCTCCTTCTGATGATATTTTGAAGGGTTCGGTAATGTGAGTCTATTAACAAATCACAAGATATCTGACCAATCAGATTTACGATTTTGACATTTTATAACAAATGCATAGCTATTTGTTTATATGGTTATGGTTGTACATTATTAATCCTTGTTGCTGCCATTACAACACACCCATTTTTTCAAAAAAAAAAAAATCTAAATAAAAACTTCTTCAAATATTTTTGAATGCCTGCTAGACCCCAATATTCAATTCATGGTCATGGCTTTGGTATGGGGCCAAGACTATGATTTTTGCCACCTGCTGTTCATTAAATGCAACTGCATTATGTGACGCCGTTGATCTCCACAATGCACGTCGCCACATAGCGATGCACCTTGTCATTACACCCCTAGCGACATAGCCTACAGTTCCCAGGTATTACCGTATTTTTCGGACCATAAGGCGCACTTAAAATCCTTTAACTTTCTCAAAAATCGACAGTGCGCCATAAAATGCGGTGCGTCTAATGTATGAATTAATTATGGTTGTGCTTTCTGACCTAGAACCGATTGTAGATGGTGCACGGCGCTCATAAATCTGTCAAAATGTTTTAGCACGGACTTGGTAAGTTACGAAGCTTACGGCCACCGTAGTGCGCAGCATCGCGGAGTAATAAGTTATGTGCTTCAGCATTAGGGTACGTGCATTCATTCATTCATTTTCGAAGCGGATTTCAAACCCAACGCTATCAGTCACGCAGTACAACATGGACATAGAGCAGCTGTGAGAGAATTCAACATTAACGAATCAATGGTACGGAAGTGGAGGAAGCAAGAAGACGCCCTGCGCCAGGTTAAAGACCAAACTGAGCTTCCGACGGAAACTTAAGAGTTTTGTTTCATTTAATGCGCCTTATAACCCGGTGCGCTTTATGTATGAACATATACCCGTTAGCAGCCGATCATTGATATTGCGCCTTATAACCGCTTTATGGTCCGAAAAATACGGCAAATGTGAAATGAATTTAAGAGTGATTACCTATGATGGCATCCGCAATGAAGACATGGAAGAGGCCGTTGCTGTAGAAGTTGAGCTCGAACAGTGCTGGCACGGTATTACTGGGAGCAATGATGAACTCTGTGTTCCTATTAGTGCTGGTCATGGTCACACAGTTGCCCAGCAGATTGAGAGCATGCATCACCACGTCCTCAGAGTTCCCTGAGAAGCCAAGGTCAAAGTCCCGAGAAAGAATCTCCTCCTTCATGTTGAAGAAGTCCTCCACCAGCTTGGACAGCAACACACCCTGTACAGTGAAGGATGCTCCATTAGCACTGGCAAAACTATCAAACGATTATGGTTTTACTACAGAAAATACAAACTGGATGAACAGATCATAAACAAGAAGCAACTAATATAAAAGTTTGGAAGTTCTAACCTCTCTGTGTCTGTACAGCAGGAGGCAGGCCACAATGTGAGTAGACATGATGGCTGAGGATTTGTTGGCGGCTGTGATGAAACAGAAAAGCCATCAATTGTGACATGGCTAACGGTTTCCTTGTTTGATGACTGACCACTGCTGAAAATGACTGGTCTAAACTAACGTTCAACAAAAAATGAACCAACCCTTTATGACTATCCAAGGCTGTTGAGACCAAACAAGTGAAACATGATTTTCTCAAGAGGTATGAATACATATGTCAACATATGACATTTACAGGGCTGTGGAGACTAATCCTCGACATTCACAGGGCACAGGCATGTGTTTACCCTGACTAGGGGTGGGTGTTGGAAAGGACATGGGTCACGATACGATTATATCACGATACATTGCGATATTCCAGTTATTTCAATGAAAATATCAAAACAGCTGAAATACAATGGTTCATTAAAATGTGTAGAAAAATGGCTTTGTTGACTTCATTTAGAATCAATCAAAAAAATTCTATATTGTTTGAACAAATCACAAAATCAAATGAATATAAGAGTAGGGTCCAATTTTCCATCTTACTAAATCCATTCACCTATTGTCGAATTATCTAAGCAACACCAGCTGAGTGTGTTCATTCACTGTGCAATATGACTGGCAGAGTGAAACACACCACCAGAGGGAGTGCTACGATTGATAAACTCTACATCTTTCTGTCTGGGAGACAATGGTGTGTTTGAGCAGTCTTACCAAAGAGTATGTGTTTGGCCAGGTTGGAGATGACCTGCCTCCTCCAGAACTCATCATCTCTGGATTCCGAGAGTCCCTCTTCTTGCCCATTTAACAGAAGTTCATCTGGCCTGTAAAGAAAAAACACCCATTAACAAAAGGCCAGTGTATATAAGCTTAACCATTCCTCCAAAAGAAAGAGTTTACAAACTTTTTGGAAGTGCCTAAAGTTGTGTGTTAATTAGGGTGGATAAGGTACTGGAGTACTGACCAGAAGGTCCAGAGTTCATTGCCAAACTGCCATTACTGGGCACTTAACCTTCAACTGCCTGGATTACATCATGCAAAGCTGAATCACTTGCAAGTCACCCTAAATATGAAGGTCTGCCAAACATCTACGTGTATTAATTCATAATGCAATGTTCCTGATCACCATGCAATGGTGCTTGAAAGTTTGGGAACCCTTTACAGTTTTCTATATTTCTGCATAAATATAACCTAAAATATCATCAGCTTTTCACACAAGTCCTAAAATTTGACGAGGGAAACTCAATCAAACAAATGAGGCAAAATTAATATCCTTGATCATATATTTATTGAGGAAAATGATCCAATGTAACATCTGTGACTGGCAAAAGGATGTAAACCTCTAAGATTAGCAGTTAATTGGAAAGTGAACTTGCGGACAGGTGTTTTCTATCAATGGGACGTCAATCAAATGTCAGTGGTTATGTACAGTATGTATCTGATGCCCATAACATCTGTGAAAGTCTATCATGGCACAAGCAAATGAGACTTCTAAAGACATCAAAGAGTTTGAAAGCTGTACCAGGTAACAAATTCTAGAGTTTGGTCTCCACCAATGCACAGTTGCACAGACTGTGTACAAATGGAGAACATTAAAGATCACTGTTACCCTCCCTAGGACTGGCCAACAAAAACAGATCACCGACAGCAAAGTGTGTAAGTCTGCGAGGTCACAAAGAAACCCTAAGTAACTTCTACCCAACTAAAGGTGTCTCTCACATTGGCTAATGTTCATTTTCATGGGTCCACCATCTGGAGAACTATGAACAACAATGGAGTGAAAGGCAGGGTTGCGGGGAGGAGTCACTGCTCTCCAAATAGAATGCTGCTGCCCATCTGTAGTTTGCTGAAGATCCCATGGACAAGCCAGAAGGCTATCGAAAAATGTTCAGTGGATGGATGAGATGAAAATATAATTTCTTAGGTTAAATGTGAAGTGCTTTGTCTGGAGAAAGGAAGAGAAGCAAGGCAGTGATGATAGTATCATGGCTTGGGCTGCATCTAAAGCAGAACAGCTTGCTACTTTTGATGGAATAAAGAACTAGGAATTGTACATGCAAATTCTAAAGGGAAATGTCAGGACATCTGACCATATAAGGAATCTTATACAGCCAAAGAATGGTTAAAGAAGAATAAAATTTATGTGTTGGAACGGCCAAGTCAAAGTCCTCAACCTAATCCAATATAAACATTGCGAAAGAGCCTGAAGCAAGCAGTTCATGTGAGGAAAACCACCAACATCCCAGAGTTGAAGCTTTTCTCCATAGAGGAAAGGGCTAAAAGTCCTCCAAGCTAATGTGCACATTTAGTTAAAAGTGAAACATTTATTTGAAGTTATTGGATCAGTTTCCTTAATAAATACATTGCTAAATAAATAAATAAATCAAGCATACTATTTTTGTCTTATTTGTTTAGCTGGGTTATCGTTATCCAGATGTAGGACTTTAGGTGTTAGGATGTTTTAGGTCTTATTTATGCAGAAATACAGAAACTTCTAAAGGGTTCACACACTTTCAAGTAATCATATTAATCCTCACACCCTTCACAAGTTAGGCTTTGAACCTCTGGGCGAAACATTTGTCCAAATAATGAAAAGATATGGGGGGTACTGGTTTGTATAGGCAGGTGTCCCACCCTATACAAAAGCACAATAAAAATGAGTCTGCACTTCAAACAAAAAGACTTTTTAGAGACCTTAGAAGAAGAATGGCAGAAACGCACAACGACCTGGCTGGTCAATAAAAAGACAAATGCATTGCTGTGGTTTCTCTCCGCAGGAGTAAATGTGCAATGCTTAGGACAGCTAAAACAACAGAGCACAATGTTAAACAGCGAAGACTGCCAAACAGTGCCTATAGAAGGGGGGGCACCCATGCTCAAGCTCGAGAAAGATGAACCTGGTTGTTCCACACCTCAGACACATGTTTTGTGTATGGACAAATGTTCGGCAGACATAGGTTTAAAGGTTAAAAAAGGCTCTGCCACAAATAGCATCACCCACACTGTGAAGCAAGGTTTAAGGAGCAGCATGGTCTGGGTTTGCCTTGCTGTGTCAGAGCCGAGATAGCTTACAATCACTGAGAATCAAGTAATTCTTGGGATGTCCTCACACTGAGCACAGTTGCCTTGAACTGCGCCAAACTCCAAACTCCCCCGCTGGCCTGTACTGACATTGGGATTTTGACATCGAGGTACTCGCGTGTGAAAGATGTGCTCACACAACACAACAAACCTCATGGTTGTACTTACTATGTGGGCTTTCAGGACTCACTTTGGGTGCACTGACACACAGCCTCGAATAAGCCTTCTAATAAGTACCAATTACGCAACGCGCCGATTTTCGCTTCTCCTGCTGAACTTCTAAGAAGCTTTTTACGGAGGCGGCTGACATGTTGTTCCACGCTCGGGTGCAATTAGCGATCACACTTCCTGTGTCGTGCCACGTCCAACGAACCGCATCCGAACCCAACTCTTGCCTGAGCACGGTTCATCGTACCGCATCCTCGCCTAGCGGGAGTACGCCCTTATTCACGGCTGAATGACAGAAAACTAGTATGAGCAAACGCTTGCGACATCTTCCAGCCAGAATAGAGAATCGCGGGCAGAATACAAAATGGCAACACTCATTTATTTTTCATTTTTGATAAGTGTTTCAAGTTTTATAAAAGACACAAAGATATGAACTGCTGTACTGCACTAAAGGTTTATTCATTTTAATTAATATTATTAATTGACGGATTATTCTAAATTAATAATTGACTGTGCAAAGTATTAAAACTACTATCTGACATGGGGCTGTGCTGAAAGGAAAAAATAAAAAATAAAAAAGATATTGTACAGCAATGCATCACAATATTTCTTTTCGTGATATACTACACCGATATTCAGCACAAAATATCAGCGCAGTACAGCGTTTTGACTCAGTTTGTTCGCTGAATTACTGTATCAATCTAAGGTGATGTATTAAGACGACTCAGATTGTACACCATAAATTGTATTTCAGCTGTTTTTATCTATCGCAATAGGTTTCGTGTCATTGGGTATCATCATATAATCAGATCGTGACTCATGTATCGTGATGCATAACACATGAAGTCATTGCCAATACCCACCACTAATTGACTATGGTACGGTTTGGTACTTCCATTTTCGGCCAAGGCCGTATCACAGAGCGTAACGGCCTACATAAAAACAGCACATGACCGTAGTTTTTAAATTACTATTCATTTGTTTTATTTCACACCGCGGCTATATTAACGACCAGACAGGATCATATCAAACACACTAGACATGGTCAATTTAAAAGTGACAATTCACCTAATGCATGTCTTTGGAATGTGGGAGGAAAACCAGAATATCTGGAGTAAACCCATGTAGCAAACCTGTTAATGAAAGTACAATCATGCCAAGTCAACGTAAATGATGTATGTATTTGATGTAGTGTTATTCGCTAGACAGCAGGTTGATACGACACAGGAAACGGCAATATTTATTGAAGAAGGAATGGTAAATCCAGGTTAATGGTCTTTCGGGCAACTGCAAATCAGAGACGAATAAGTGAGGAAGGAGTAACGTGCAGCGCTGATGGTGGGGATGAGTATCTTGCTCCGAGTGAGTGGGGTAGGCAGATGGCGACATCGTGTGTGTCCAGATACTTCCTATAAAAAGAAGGCCAAGACGTGGATGACCGATGGGCATAATTACAGGAAAATTAAGATGTATTTCACTACTTCCCAGTGTCGTGTACTACCAAAACTTGACACTAATTGTTAAAGTTGGAACATCAGATGAACTTTTACACACAGTTGGTCACGACTACAGTGGAGTTTGTCCCAGTAAAGCAACACACAAGGAAGCTTTATGAAAAGCCCAAATGATTTCTAAGCTTGATACCCATATTTGGTTTTGAACACTTAACCAAAAAACGTTGAGTGTTCAAATCCGGCGCACTGGAAGCTGCCATGTGGGGACCTTTGCAAGTCATTTGCAAGTTTGCTGATATTTGAAAATACAAAGTGCTTTCTATGAGTCTCTGTGAATAAAGGAGTAATTCTGACTCGCATGGCATGATCCATTCCTTCTGTTACTTGCGATTACACCTGTATTTCAAAACATAAAATCTTTCCCAGCATCTAATCTGGAGCCGGATATCCACCATACCCGCTGTGCCAGAGAGAGGACGTGATGCGTCTGACCTTGAGAGAGAAAGGTGAGTGACGTCACACGCACACAGCCGTAGTTTTTTCCGGCCGCATTCGAAACACAACCACAAGGCAACCCCACAGACTCGCATTCTTCTTAGGCTTACCCTAGCACAGAACTAGTGTTTACAGAATTTAACACTTCAGTTTACAGTGATATGAAACACATTTCGAATTAGCTCAGTAAAGATAATGTGTCATGATCTGGAGGACTGAAATGTACACGTGATCTGGTGTGAGGAACAGAAAATAGCAGGGCAGTCTTTAAAGACTAAACAATGAAAGTCTCAGCAGTGTGCCCACACACACACACACACACACACACACACACACACACCAACCCCACACACACACACGCACACACACGTGTGGGTGGCTCTTCTGTTCCTCAATGCAGCCAGGAAAAAACAAATCTGTTGAAAGCTAATGATGCACTTCTAAACACAACCCGCCTTCTCGAGAGGGCACGAAGAAATGGCAGCATCCACGGTTAAACACTGTATAAGTAACTATATTTAATAAAAAAAAGCTAATCAGTGGCAAAACAAAAGGGATAATGGGAGAAATGCATGCACGCACGCACCAGTAGGGCAAAAAAGTATTTAGACAAGGCACTTCAGTGTGCCCCAAGTTCTCTGTAAGGTCTTAATTTTCATCATAGGTACACCTTCTTTTTTTTTTTTTTCAACTATGAGAGAGAAAATGAGATTTTAAAGAATTAATGTAAAATTCCCATGGTGGGAAAATAAGTATTGGGTCACCCACAACAAGCAAGATTCTGGCTCTCACAGACCTGTAAAAACTTCTTTAGAAGACTCTTCTGTCCTCCACTTGTTACTGTATTAATGGCACCTGTTTGACCTCGTTATCTGTATAAAAGACCACTGTCCACAGCCTCATAAAAGTCAGGACTCCAAAACTCAACCCATGGCCAAGACCAAAGAGCTGTTGAAGGACCCCAGAAAGAAGATTGTAGACCTGCAGGCAGGGCTGGGAAAGGGTGGCATCTACCATAGCAGCAGGTTGGTGTGAATAAAATCAACTGTGGGGAGCAACTGTAAGTAAATGTTTCCTCGCCCGTTTGCAGGAACACAAGACCATGATAATCTCCTCGATCGGAAGCCCCCGACCAGATCTCCTCCGTGGGGTCAAAATGATCATGAGAATGGTGAGCAAAAATCCCAGAACTACACGGAGCGGACCTGATGAATGACCAGCAGAGAAGCTGGGACCAAAAGTAAACAAAGGTTACCATAAGTTAAAACACACTACGCCGAAGAAGGGACTCAGATCCTGCAGTGCCAGGCGTGTCCCCTGCTTATCAGTAACATGTCCAGGCCCATTCTGAAGTTTGCCAGTGTGCATATGGATTGATCCAGAAGAGGTTGGGAGAATATTCATGTGGCAGATGAAACTAAAATAGAAAACTTTTTGAGTAAAAAACTGGAGGGAAGAAGAATGCCGAGTTGGCATCCAAGAAACACCATACTACTGTGAAGGCATGGGGGTGGGAAACCATCATGCTTTGGGGGGGACGGATGATTCCGGTTATGGAAGAATGAATTGGGGCCATGTATCGTGAGATTTAGGAAAAAAAACCCTTTCTAGCAGTGAGAGCATTGGACGATGGAAACGTGGCCTGGGTTCTTCCAGATGACACTGATCCAAACACACCGCTCGGCAACGAAGGAGTGGCTCCGTAAAAAGATTTCAAGGTCCTGGAGTGCACTAGCCAGTCTCCAGCCCACAACCCCATAGAAAACGTGTGGAGGGAGTTGAAAGGCAGTGTTGCCCCAAAACATCCACTGCTTAGAGGAGATCTGCCTGGAGGAATGGGCCAAAATAACAGCTACAGGTTTGTGCCAACCTGGTGAAGACTTACAGAAACGTTGGGACCTCTGTCATGCCAACAAAGTATGTCAAAGTATTGAGTTGGACCAAATTTATTGAACAAATACTTATTTTCCACCATTTTAATTACAATTACATTTTTAAAAACTACTACAATGTGATTTCCTATTTTTTTTCTCATTTTTGTATCTCATAGTTGAAGTTGCACCTATAATGAAAATCACAGACCTGCTGCACCCCCAAGAACCCTCCAAGCACCATAAATGAATATTCACTTTTGTAAACCAAACACACTACTTAACGACACTCTACTCAACAAATACAGCTGTTAGTTACATGCAGCTGGACAGACTGAAACCTGTGCAAACAATTGTTTCAAAATAGTTTGGTGACTACAAAGGGCAACCTTGATTCAGTCAGTGCGCCCTGCCCTCTGCAAGGACATAGTCACGTCACAGCAGTCTGCTGCCTGGCAACGAAGATAAGCACTTGGCGGTTACCAGTCATACGGAGGCACTCACTGACCTACAGCTCCCCACTCTTGGTGGAAGAGTCAGCACACGCTGGGGAATTTTAGACATGGGGTCACCTCGCATGTTTAAAGTTGTAGTAACTGATTGGCAAAAAGCAGTGATTGCATTTGGGTGTACCAAAGGCCATAGTGTGTAGGAAGTAGCTGAATTTGGAGGGGTTTCGAAGCGTACGGTCATACGGGACTACCAGCAGTGGCAAAAAGTCCCGTGTACAGGAAATTCTCGTTAGAATTGTGACCAAAACACGAAACTGATGGACAGACTGCTAGTGTTTTTCACGGCTTGTGAATAAACATGGCGTTGCTTCCAGGCAAGAATTGCTACTGGAAGTCAATGCAAGTCCCTCACAACCAATTTCTAAAAGAACACTCAGCATACCATGAACATATGGAGCAGAGTGGCACACAAGAGGTCTTTGCTTACTTCTGCTCACAAAGTTGGCCAGTTACAGTGGGTGACAAGCCTCAAACATTGCACTGTTCATGACAGGAATCTTGTTTCTGCCTGTATGTGAAAAATGCTAGACATGTTCGTCAATGCCCTGAGGAAGCCTTCAATGAGGACTACGTGCAAGGGGAGGGCCAAGCTGGAGTAAGTTCTGTGATGTTCTGGGAGTGTTTTAAGTATGTGGAAATGGGTCCTTTGGTTGAGGTGACAGTAAATTTAACCACAACGCCTACGTTGAGCTGCTGGACAATCAGGTTTTGCCTTTTGCTCATTATCTTCCCCAGGAAAACAACATTCCTAACCCTGTATTCCAAGATGACAAGATGGCGTGATGAACCTTCAGGAGAAGTCCCACATCTGGACTGGCCTGCAAAATCCACAGATCCTCTTGAGGAATTCTCTTGAAAAATCACAGGACTATCTGGAACAATAAGCAGGCCATTCAGGGCAAGCCACTGTCCATGATCGTGGAGGTATTACACACTACTAGGTACGTTTCAGTAGCAAGTGACAAGTCCTTTATCCGGTAAGCTTATGTTTCAATGCGTTTGTATCTCTGAGCAGCTGTTCTTATAAGACACTGTTTCTCTTTGGATCAGCATTAGTGTGTTTGTGAACTGTAACACATTCACGGTAGTTGTGAATATTACCAGTTGCTCGCTGTTATAGTTGCCCTCAATAATGCGGTCGTACGAGATTCCAACAGGCACGATCAGCACGTCTGGAACAGCACCAGCACACAGCGTGTCCACAATGATGGACAGGATGCCAGCTCGTGCTGGAGATGGCTTCCCGCTGCGTGAACGAGTGCCCTCCAGATAGACCTCCAAAAACTGCTTCTGCTGCAATAGCTCCTCCGTGTACTGAAAACAACATCCGAGACGAGCACCATGAGCACGATTAAATTACAATGCCATCCACTCAGCTATTAGAAAAAACTGGTTTCTCTGCATTCCCCTTTGTTCGTAACACAGTGTCTCGTATTAAACAAGTGAACCCTGAAAAATGCACCATGAGACACTAGATAGGAAGAGTTAACATTAGCTAATGGTCTTTTTGAAGACAAAGTATACAGCCAAAAGATTGTTGACACCTAAAAATTGCGTCCACAACTTAGTCCAAGTCAGATTTCTTTCCAAAGTGCTTTTTACAATGAAGTGGTGTCTAACTTTTACAATGAAGCAGCTTTAACTTTTTCCATTATCTAGACTCAAAGCCCAAATTTAGTAAGAAAAACTCCCTGAACGTTATAAGGATTGAAGCTTGGGAGGACCCAGTCTCCTTGGGCCACTTTGTTTTAGGATGAAAAGAAAAATAAATGATGAGCTCACTTATTAGGAAGGTAGAAACATATGAATGTGGCATCCTAAGAGACACTGAGATGTTTAGTACAACACATTTTACAGCCACAGTTTGGGTATGGAGATTTCATGCCTGAATTCTTCATATGAACCTGTTAGCAGTGACTGTGTGGAGTTTGCATGTCCACATGGGTTTACTCCGGGTGCTTCGGTCGCCTCCCACAGTCAAAAGACACACATTAGGTTAATTAACTACACTAAATTGGCTCGACCTGACTATGCATGACTATATTTTGATGTAACCTTGAGCAGGTTAAAAAGCCACTGATACAGAGAGAGACGATAAATACACAATACTGACGAATGTTGCTCTAAAGCTGATTGACAGAAAGTCCAGTCTAGACCCTCAGTGAACTAATCTAAAGAAACGTGATAGTTATCTTCCTGGGAAACAAAATAAATAAAACTTTAAGGAGCTAGACTCAAACAGGTGTGAACCAGACATAACTTAAGTTCTTAAAGAGCTTCAAATGTATAGAAGACAGTAGATACTAACAAAAGGCTCACAGAAAAAGACACACTGAATGGAAATTATATGTTATACTATATAAAACAGAAATGTTGCGCTTATAAAATATGGTTTGTTTGCTTGGTTGTCCTTTAATTTAAATCTTGAGTTTCTTGAACAGCATGTAATAATAAAATTCCATTATTAATCCCCACTAGTGCTGCCACAGGCTTCCAATGTATGATTCTATAGGCAGTTTGATGCCTACAGCTGGTAGCTTGATGACCACTGGTTGTACAGCTATGGTGTTGCGTGCCGACATTTTCATTCCCTAGTATTCAAACGTCTGTTGTCTATGAATTTCTGTTATGTGTGTGACGTCAGCTTTGTTACCGAAAAGAAATTTAGCAGCGTCTCTGCTTTAGTGATGTTAAATATTTCCTAAATGGTCTTTGCTATTAGGAGTTGTTGTCTTTCATGGTCAAAGGTGATGCATTCCACCAGCAGGTGTTTGATTGTGATCTGGGTGTGACACGTCACACAATGTGGAGCAGCTTCACCTCTTATCAGAAACACGAGTCAGTCTGTCCATCACGGCACCTTGTCTCCACAGTGTGCTCTCAGTGATTTTCAAGAGGGATTGTAATTTTTTTCCAATGATGTCATTCGTCTCATGTAGTTTGTTGGTCTGGTACGTGTTCTGTAGTTGATAGTGAAGGATACCTCTACTTAACTGTCATGTTAGTTGGGGGATCTGGCTGAAATGTCACAGGTTTTATAGGCCGATTCACAATCCACAATATTTATCACGATTCCTGATGTTAAGTCTAGGCTAAAGACATACCTATTTACACAGGCTTTTGACTAGATTTAGACCAGGTCACTGGGGCCGGAGTCTGGAGTCATGTCTGGCCTGCCTGCCTTGTCCGCTAGCCGGGAGTGTCGGGTGGGCGGTCTGGCTGAACTGGGCTTCGGTCTTCGTGATCTTGACTCATGCATCCTTGCCTTATAATAAGAGCAGAGCTGGAGGTTCATAGTCAAAGAGTCTTATGGTGATCAGAGACGTTGGGTTGCTGTCTTCTGCCTCCCGTGGGGTTGCCAATGTCTCATGTGATCCCTCTTGGCTGTGTTTCCTACCAGTTCTCCTCTTTCTAGCTTTCTAGCTATGCTGCTATAGCTAATGCTGCCAGGGTCTCATGCTACACATGGCATCAGTGATTGTTAATAGACACTGTGCTCTTAATCAATAACTAACTACATTTTCTGTTTTCTCTCCGAGCTGTGTTTTCTTAGAGTGGATTTTCTGGGGGTCTGAACTGGATTCATTTACAATCAATTTACATTATTCCTCATGAGAAAAGTTCAAGACTTCCAAGTTGAAGCCGTTGTTATTTCTTTCTTTATTAATTAATTAATAAATCGATGCCCATATCCATGACAGGAGCAAGGTTACAACTGCATTTTTCAAACACACTCACTCGGGGAGATTTAGGGAGCCCAATTAACCTAGTACATGTATTTGGAAAGGAAACCAGAAACTGATGATACTTAAACAAAACTCCACACAACCACAGTAAGGTGACACCACTTGCACCTCGGTGACGCCTTTGAGGCCTTTTTTCCCAAAGCTAGGTTGGCATTAACTTTATTTTGGCAAATATCTCAGTCTTTTTTCCCCTTTCTCCATGCATCACTACACAGCAAACATATCTCCTTACCGCATGTAACAGAGCTCTGTACAGGACATCTTTCTTTCCACCTGTGGTCTCATCCAGCCTACGGCGAATGAAGAATCCGCCTAGTTTGCGAATTAACGTGCTGGAAGACAAGGATGGCAAAACAATAAATGTATAACCACAAGGGTCATGCTTTATTACGTGGATATGCAGTTAGCAGTTGATTTGAGGTCTCTCACCTG
This sequence comes from Ancistrus triradiatus, assembly GCA_025084515.1. Taxonomy (NCBI): domain Eukaryota; kingdom Metazoa; phylum Chordata; class Actinopteri; order Siluriformes; family Loricariidae; genus Ancistrus; species Ancistrus triradiatus. Next base: position 389,292 of record JAJAGP010000351.1, on the reverse strand, counting down.
AAGATGGGGATGTTGAGATTGTTGCCAGCAGCGATGTGTGGGGCTTTGATGTTGTGACAGAACAGGATGAAGGTTATAAGAAGGTAGTCAATGTGAGACTTGTGGACAGGGAGAAAGACCAGAGGAGCATTGTGCTGAAAAACAAAGAAATAAAAACACCCCCACCAGGTCAAAGCAGATCACACATGAGTTGGCCCTATGGACAAAGGCAATCTGATACTTGAGGAAGCAAATATGTCAGTCAAGAGAATAGGATTGATTTACAATGCTGTACAGATCTAGATATTTCACCTCTGATGCCGCTTTCTTCACCATTTCCAGCTGGCCTTTGTGGATCTGAATGCTCCAGAAGAAGCCATTAAAAAGTTTCAGTAAAGTCCATCCGGTCAGCCTATAACGTATAAAGCAACCAATGTTGACATATTTATCCCCTTACATTAAAAATACACTGACCATTCCACTTTATTGTGGGTTAAGGGTCTTGCTCAAGGACCCAACAGTGGCAGCTTGGCAGAGGTGAGATTTGAACCCTGGACCTTCTGGTCAAGAGTCCAGTACCTTAACCAAGTCAAGTCAAGTCAGATCTATTTATATAGCGCTTTTTACAATGGAGCATTGTCTCAAAGCAACTTTACAAGTTTAGATTATCTCCTAATAACTACGTCCAATCCCAAATTGAGCAAGCCTAGGGCGACAGTGGCAAGGAAAAACTCCCTGAGTGTTAAAACCACTAGGCTACCACAGTCCCAGTGAGCTGATATGCCTTGTTGATGCCAGAGGACAGAGGAGAATGGCCAGACTGGTTCAGGCTGATAGAAAGGCAACAGCAACTCAAATAAGCACTCGTCACAACCAAGGTACGCAGAAGAACATCTTTGAATGCACAACACATCAAACCTTGAAGTAGACAGGCTACAGCAACAGAACACCCCACAGAGTGCCACTCCTGTCAGCCAACAGGCCATTGAAGCTACAATACGCATAAGCTCACCAAAATTGGACAATCAGAGATTGGAAAAAAGAAAAATATTGCCTGGTCTGAGGAGTCTCAATTTCTCGACAACACATGGATGGTTGGGTCAAAACCATTTGGGGAAAACAACATGGAAGCATGGATCCATCCTGCCTTGTATCAATGGTTCAGGCTGCTGGTGGTGTAATTATGTTGGGGATATTTTCTTGGCACACTCTGACCCACTTAATACCAGCTGAGCATCGTTTAAATGCCACAGACTACCTGAGTATTGTTGCTGACCATGTCCACCCCTCAATACCACAGTGTACCATCTTCTGATGGCTACTTCCAGCAGGATAATGCATCATGTCACAAAGCTCAAATCGGCTCAAACTGGTTTCTTGAACATGACAATGAGTTCACTGTACAACCATGGCCTTCAAAGTCACCAGACCTCAATCCAACAGAGCACCATTGGAATGTGGTAGAACAGGAGATTCGCATCAAGGACATGCAACCAACAAATCTGCAGCAACTGTGTGATGCTATCATATCAATATGGACCAAAGTCTCTGAGGAATGTTTAAAGCAGGTGCTTCTGAATCTATGCCACAAAGCTTTAAAAGCAGGCCTGAAGGTAAACGTGGGTCCAATCTGCTACTAGCAAGGCATACCTAATAAAGTTGCTGGTGAGAGTATAATTACTTATGTAAAACAAGTCATGGCACCTGAAGTATGTTATGCACTGGAGCCATGACTAACGCAGCTACACAAGGTAAGGTACAGGCTCCAGGTTCCCACTGTATTAACCACACCAAATCACACACTAGCCTCAAACATTGGCGAGTTATTATGTAATCACATATAGCCTTGTTCATGTGGTGTCTGAGACAACAGTATTCCACACAGCAAATAAGGGTAGAAGTGCCTCAGTCAGGTAAAATAAAGCTATCAGAATCCAAAAGACTGAAGATAGGTTTGTTCTTTAGGTTAACAGAGGTCTAGTTTGTTGTATACATAATTTAGCACAGAAACCAAATGCCAGCCAGGTTTAAGGTCTGGTGACTGAGGCATGCAATGTCAACCATGCAAAAATAGAGACAACAACTTAATTATTTGTTAGCCATAGCAGCCCTGTAGCTTAAGCAAATTTCACACACCAAACATGTCTTGGCTGGTCTAATTCATTTGGCGGAAAAGCGTAAATATTTTTGGTCAAGTTTTTCATTTAAGCTAATGAATCAGGCAGTCGCATTAATCAGATTACAATGGTGAGTCAAAATGTTAAGACCACTTGGTCTGTAAAGGTGTGTGGGTATGTGGAACGGTTAAAAACTGATGTCCACATGAATGTCCGGACCAAAGCTGTAATCACAATATGCAGTTCTGGGGGGCACACGCCCTTCCCAATATTCAGATATGCTCAAAATGTCCCCCCAATAACATATTCCACTCAAGCTTTGAGTAACATCAGATCAGTTGTTGACAGGACATGTAACACTGTTCCAGCATGCCTTTATAACAGGTCAGACTTGCATGAAAAGGTACCATCAGTATGTCATTTTGTGCTGGAACTGCAATCGTGGAAATAAATCCCATTCACTTAAAAAATGTCAGTAACTGAATGAAGTAGACAAACATTTTTGATGAAAACAGGATGATTTGCAAGTGCAAACAATCATCCATTACTAACATTAGCTATCATAGCCAAGTTATCTGGAGAGTTTATTAGCCACAACATTCACACAGAGACCAACAATGGTCACTGGCATATTCAATCAATTTATTAATCCCTTATCTCTGCCATTACAATACAGTGGAACCTTGGAATTTGAAACTCTCTTTCACTTGAAACAATTCGGACACAGAATGGTCCTTTTGAATTTTTTTCCCCCCATTTTCGAACAGTAATTCAGACCCTAAATAAAACACTCCACGGTTAGGTCTTCCATGTAATGAAGATCCATGAAGATCTTGCATGCAATTCAATCCAGTCTAAGGCGACAAGCACCAATAAGGTATGCTAATCGCCATAAAAACCCATATTAACGTGTTATTTTATTATGAATATTATATCAGTCCATGGTGCGATTTCAGACACACCCCTCTGTCTCGGCGCTGCTGTCCCGTGAGAAGAACTGCATTAGCTTCAATGGCTATAAGGTTACACTGAAGTTCCAATTGTATTGATTATTATTCATTTATTAAATTCCTTTGTATTATTTTACTCATTGATTGCATACACATACATACATATATTTATATATATATACACATACATATAGATATATATATATATATATATATATATATATTATATATATAGATAGAGGTATAGATAGATATATATAGATAGATATATAAAATCATTAAATAAGATAATACATTATAGACTATATATACACACATACATATACATATATCATATTATATACCATACATATATACATATATATATATATATATATATATATATTATATATACTAATATATAATATATATATATATATATATATATATATATATATAATATATATATCTATATATATATATATAATGTGTGTATATATATATAAAAATCCCCCAACTTTTGGATCATTTGGATTAATCCTATATACATTATCTCTCACATGGGGAAACATTTATCATCTACACCACCCCAAGTCTTGAGTCTTGGTCCTCCCAAGGTTTCTTCCTCATAGCCACTTGGGGAGTTTTTCCTTGCTACTGTCACCCTAGGCTTGCTCAATTTGGGATTGGCCATAGACAGAAGACAATCTAAAATTGTGAAGTTGCTTTGAGACAATGTTCCATTGTAAAAAAGCACTTACATAAATAAATCTGACTTCACTTATCGAACACACTGATTAAATCCTAATTCCGAAGGTTCCACCCACTGTACATGATTTATTAATAATAAAATTTCTAATTTTCTGAATGCCTAGCAATCCCCCAACACCCACATTACCTTTGGTCTTCCCAATGTTTGGCCTTGGTCCAGACCCAGGGTTTCCCCAAATAAACATTACCCAAACCCAGGTCTTTATGTCTTCCCATTCCAGACTGTTCAATTACCACCTAATATGTGCACTTTGAATGAGATAATCAGGGTTCTTTATAGAACATGGTGAGTTACTAAGACTTGTAGACAAACCTGATGAGGCTAGGTGAGATGTTGGCCACCATTTCCTGCAGAAATCCTCTGGCCTTCCGTCTCACCTTATTCACAGCTTTCTGGTCTGTTCCAGCCTCCTGATCTGCAGCATCATCCTCTGATGCCACATCGGTGATGGCGCTCTGCACCCTGTTATAAGAACAAAGTGAATGCTATGGTTACTTGCTCCTGTGCTCACTTTCACACAAAAGAACTACTGGCGTTTTCTATCGCACAGTATGGCAGGGTATAGTTACAAATCCCCGAGTGCACATTTCATTGTTGGATCTATTGTGATACACTTTATTAAAGTGATAGTGCTGAATTCCAGTTTCTATGGTTTAACCCAGAATCTGTTTTCTACTTTGGTAAACAGATTTACTGCCAAAAGTTTCATTCTCATTTGAAAGTGTCTTTAGGAGGCTATTACAATATGATCATCCAAGATTCTTGATTTATGTTAAATACCTTTACAACCAATTTCACTGCCATTAATATTAAGCTTGATTTGACCTTCCTGAGCAACATATATTGAATTTAATATGACATCCCATTCAATGTACTTCTCACTGCACTGGGTATAACACAATGGCACTGAAAACGATACAAACTCACTGGCCACTTTATCAGGTACACCTTGCTAATACTGGGTTAGACCTCCTTTTGCCTTCAGAACTGCCTCAATTCTTCATGGCATGGATTCAACAAGCTGTTGGTAACATTCTTCAGAGACTTTTGTCCTTTAGGGTAGCATGGACAGCATCAAGCAGTTACTGCAGATTTGTCGGCTGCACATCAATGAGGCAAATCTCTCATTCCACCACATTCCAACGGTGCTCTATTGGATCAGACCTGGTTTGTTTGTTTGTTTGTTTGTGTGTTTAACGCCATGTACACACTTAGGTCAATTACATGGCAGAAAAGGTAAACATCCAAGCGTCAGCCGAAAGTCCACACACCCATATCGGTATGTGGTCTACAGCTGTGATCTCAATCCAGTGATTTTGATATAAGTAAGTACTTTATCAATGTTTTCATGTTTCAGTGCCTCGGTCATTGTCCGTGGTATAACCGCAAGACGTCGGTGTTGAACATACTTTGAGCATTCTGTCAGAAAATGTTTTACTGTTAAGGGTTTGTGGCATGCTCCACAAAAAACAGAAGGGTCCCCTCGCAGTAAGTGCATATGGGTGAGTCTGGTATGTCCAATACAACACCTAGAGATGATGACCTGGTCCAACCTATGCTTGGTCCGTGTACCGTCCCGGTTATGTATAGTAGGGCATAGATCTTTTAGCTTGTTGTTGTACTGCATGTCCCATTCTGTTTGCCATAATGTCTTGATATATGGAGTGATGCGAAGAACAGCGTCAGACGATAAAAGTTTCGGGTCTGGTGGCTGAATCTGTCTGCCAGTTAATTTCCCGGAATTCCACAGTGGCCTGGGACCCAGCATAACCGTACATCCTTGTTATTGCGTCGTAGAAATTGTATCCTGTGTAGCACTTCATGTATCAGAGGGTGTTTAGTGTTTAGGCTCTCGAGTGCTTGAAGGCAAGATTTAGAGTCTGTGCAGATCAGAGCTTGTTCTGTTCGCGTCGCATCCACAAAGTTGAGTGCCATGAGTAGGGCTTGTGCTTCCGCAGTAAAAATTGAACTCAGTGGGTGTAGGCCAATACTTGCAGATTCTTCCTTTGTCGATCAGACCTGGTGACTGTGGAGGCCATTTGAGTACAGTGAACTTACTGTCCTGTTCAAGAAACCAGTTTGAGATGATAGGAGCTTTGTGACATGGCATGTTTTCCTGCTGGAAGTAACCATCAGAAGATGGTACACTGTGGCCATAAAGGGATGGACACGATCAGCAACAATACTCAGGAAGGCTGTGGTGTTTAAATGATGCTCAGTTGCTATGAAGGGACCCAAAGTGTTGCAAGAAAATGAAAAAGCAGGATGGATCCATGCTTCACACACCAAATTCTGACCCTATCATGCGAACGTCGCAGCAGAAATCAAGAATCTTCTATAGTCCAATTTTGGTGAGCCTGTGTGAAGTGTAACCTCAGTTGCCACCTGGAGTGGCCCCCAGTGTGGTCGTCTCCTGCTGTAGCTCATCTGCTTCCAGGTTTGACGTGTTGTGCTTCCAGAGAGGCTAGTCTGCATACCTCAGTTTTAACAGGTTGTTATTTGAGATACTGCTGCCTTTCTATAAGCTCAAACCAGTCTGGCCATTCTCCTCTAATCTCTGCTATCAACAAGGCATTTTTCGCCTAGAGAACTGCTGCTCCCTGGATATTTTCCCTTTTTCTGATAATTGTCTGTAAACCCAAGAGATGGCTTTGTAAGAAAATTTCGGCAGTTTCTAAAAAGCTCCGACCATGCTGCCATCATGGATGTCATGATCCCACCATGATGCCATCAGCAGGTCTAGCACCAACAACCTAGCCAGCATGTCGCCTTGATCATGTCTACATACCTAAATGCTTAGAGTTGCTGCTACATGACTGCCTGATTAGATAGTTGTGTTAACACGCAGTCGAACAGGTGCAATTAATCCAGTGGCCGGTGAGTGTACAGTGCACTAAATGCCCAATAGGATGGGATTCAGTGAACATGGCTGAAGTTCTGCCACAGTAAATGTCTCTGCTGAAATCCAGGTTTGCTCAACATAATCTTTGCTTAGACTATTTCCACACACAGTTTGTTTGAGGGTGGAATCGGTACTGCCCGTACCACGGGCCAACAAACTTGTTGTGTCTGGTGATCTTTGAGACTTTATGTGGTGGTCAGGAGTGGCATGTGTGTGTCCAAAAATCAATTGCTTAACTTTTAGTTTCATAATATTTGGTGGTTATTTAACTACTTGGTCACTCAACTGCATGTACCCATCATCTCCATGGAAGTCCTCTGCCAAAGGTATCCTTAAGATGAACATTTAATATTCATTTTAATATTAATTCAATATTTCACAATCATACTTTTATACACCTGACTTACAACTGAACTAAGCATCTTGCTCAAGGCCCCAAAAGTGTATCCAGGGTACACAGAATTACCATCCAGCACACTAACTAAACACACTGTATATGGAATTAGGCCCCTGCCTGGTGTTATTGAGCACGTTGTCCACCACGTTGCGGGCAAACATGTCCTTGTGTACATCTCTCTCCAGAACAAAGAGCACATAACTGAGTCTCCGTGCCAGCCAGCCTCTGTGTCTGCATACAAACACAAGCACAGCAACAGTAAGAGGTCTTCAGAGAACACTCACACACAAAAACATGTATCCACTGGTCTATAAACATTCAGATTTTTGCAGTCTGTCATTTCTACATCCCTATTCCCATTTCTCCCTGTTATAAACGTAGGAGGAACAGGATTAGACTACCTCTACGGACTTGTCACTTGAACTGGGTTGGTGGGATCCGCTAACGAACATGATAAAAAATGCATGCCATTGGTTTCCACTCCCTCACCTTCTCAGTTCCATCGGAGTCCCATGCATATACATCAAATGAAAGAGCACACTTAATGCCATTGGTTTCCATTCCTTCTCTTTGCTACCCGACATCCCTGTCTACATTGGTATATACACTGAATACCGTAATGACAGAAGTAACAGCACAGACTGGTGCAGAAAGTTTTATTAAACACAAAGTAGAGAAATTGTCCAGTGCATATAATTTACTTTAATTCCAAAACTCCAGGTCTCACCTTGTGTGGGTCTCATTGATGTAGATCACATTGCGCAGGCCTAATGAGGGGATGCTAGAGTTAAACAACCTTTCCTGAAACAAAACATACAAAGGACAAGGCAATCACACTGATGTTAGTATGTGATGGGTACTCCAGTAAGTAATGCAAATTCAGTGCATAATGGCCAAGGGCACAAGCCTAAACTGAAGGCCTGTGACCTTTGATCTCTCAGACGGCACTGTATCAAGAACCGCCATTCATCAATAGCCCATATAACCACATGGGCAAGGGATTACTTTACAAACCTTTCTCAATCACTATAATATGGAGTTACAGTCACAAATGCCATTTAAGGTGTTACTGTTCAAAAACGAGCCTTTTGTTATGCTTTTTTCAACCAGACAATGCAAAACAAGCCAAATCAGAAAAAAAGTTAGGACGCAAATATTCTAATCCCTTCCGATAGTTCTTCGAGGAACATTGTTTTTAAACATTTCAATCATTTTCTCATATTTATTGACAAACTGGAGATCCTCTTCCCATCTTTGCTCCTCAAAGACTCAGCCTTTCATGATTACTGCTTTTGTACCAAATCATGATTATAAATCACCTGTTAGATTTATCATCTACGCCGCCCAAGGAGGTTGGGTCCCTTTTTGAGTCTTGGTCCTCCCAAGGTTTCTTCCTATAACACTCAGGGAGTTTTTCCTTGCCACTGTCGCCCTAGGCTTGCTCAATTTGGGACTGGACGTAGATATTAGGAGATCATCTAAACTTGTAAAGTTGCTTTGAGACAATGCTCCATTGTAAAAAGCGCTATATAAATAGATCTGACTTGGCTTGACTTGACTGTTGAAATCACGTTATTATATTTTTTTTACCTCACTACTAGCCCTAAATTGTCCCCATGCCAACTTTTTAGGAATGTGTTGAAGGCTTGAAATGCAGCAATGGATGTTTATTAACAAATTAAATTCATTCTGTCCGCAATGAAATAAAATTCTAATTAAATGCAATGTTTTTTGTATTTGAATTTTCCATACTGTCCCACATTGTTTCCTGATTTGGGGTTGTACATTCATTAATCCTGAAAATCAATAAGGAGGGTAAATACAGTATGGTGAAATTCCCCAGAACAACCATCTGTACAAACACAAGGACATGTAAGGGTTATGAGAATCTATGATCACTATGAAACACCAAACTAACTAATGGCCCAACCATCCCATTAACAATATCCCTTAATCTAGAACACAATTTATGTTCAATAAACCAGAGACGATTAACAGTATCCAATAAACTGAATGGCTTGTTTTTTAAAGTGGGAGTGAACCAGAATACCGAGAGAAAATATAGAGAAAAAAACGTAGCTTTAATATTTCCTGACGTTCAGAGGCCTAAGGCTTATGTACCTGGGGAACCTCACTCACTGTTATCAAGCTCTGTAACCAAATTTCAAAATCAGTAGTCTGCTATTTTAGACCAGCAATTTTCATGCACATATGATTTCTGCACTTTATTTAAAAGTCCTGACTCTGGGGTGTGCATGGTTATTAACCTGACTCTGAGGTGTGCAGGAATGACAGCATCTTCCCACAAATGGTCGTTTCCTGTTCATGAGACCATCCTTCCATATGCTGGCCACGGAACGCAGAGCAGAAGGGCTGCAGCTTCGATCCTGAGAGGACACAGGTAGAATATAACGTAATACAGTACTATGTCACCTAAAAGACAAATGAACAGACGTGTGCAGTCTTAGTAGAAAAAGATTTTCACTGTATGAAAACTGTCTCAGAAAATATCAGTATTTCATAGTTAATTTGGTTCTCTTGACACACTGACGCATCTTGGTTCTCGTCGCGATTTAGTACACAGCGATTAAGATTCACAACAGCGGTTTCTCAGAGAAGATCTGCCACAGTTTCATTGTGTCTTATTTTTTATATCTACAGTACTGTACTCTTAGTGCAAATAAGTCTTCATGGTTCCTTGTGTCGGTCCATGTATTGACAGCCAACCGAAAGCAAAACAGGAACTCAATGCTCCGGAACACAGGCTGCAGTCAGCATTAACAGCTATGCTAGTGCCCTGACTTACAAGTGCTGCTTTTACTTTTGGCTTTCAATCAGTTACATTAAATTACATGACATTTTCCAACACTTTACTATAAAATAAGCTTAGTGTTAATGATTTTGGCCAACTGTAGGGTAATATCATTATCCTTCCATATCTCCGCTATGATACAGTATAGACCGCTCTACCAAACACTCATTAAAATCATCGGTTCACGTTGCTTTTAACTTATGATGGATTTGTCTGAACATATCCCCTTTGTAAATCAGGGAGCACCTGTACAATACAACTCCATTAATGCATGTAATGCCTTATACATACAGTGTGGAGTTTCTGGGGGTCTGGAATGGATTCATTCAATTTACATTATTCCTTATGGGGAAATTTGCTCTGTACTGCCGAGGTACCACTGTATTACAAATCGCTTTGGAGAAATGAAGCCTGGGTTGGTATCTGATCACCTTTACTGTGAGCATCCGTTTCACTGGTGTGTTACTGGGAAATAACCAGTCACTGAACAAAAAGAGGATTTTTTCTGACATGATTCTTGTAGCAGATTCTTGTATCTTTTCAACAACCTTTTAACGTTACACCAGTTCTGATGTTAATTCCATTACCGTATTTTTTGGACCATAAACCATAAATGAAACAAAACTCTTAAGTTCCATCAGAAGCTCAGTTTGGTCTTTACCTGGCGCAGGGCGTCTTCTTGCTTCCTCCACTTCCGTACCATTGATTCGTTAATGTTGAATTCTCTCACAGCTGCTCTATGTCCATGTTGTACTGCGTGAACTGATAGCGCTGATTTTGAAATCCGCTTCAAAATGAATGAATGAATGCACGTCCCTACAATAATGCTGAAGCACATACCGTATTACTACTCCGCGATGGCTGCGCGCGACTACGTGGCCGTAAGCTTCGTAACTTACCAAGGCCGTGCTAAAACATTTGACAGATTTATGAGCGGCGTGTACCATCTACAATCGGTTCTAGGTCAGAAAGCACACCAGCATTAATTCATACATTAGAAGCACCCGCATTTTAAGGCGCCACTGTCGATTTTTGAGAAAGTTAAAGGAATTTTAAGTGGTGGCTTATGGTCCGAAAAAATACGGTATTAATTTTCTGTTTGAAATCACATGAAAACGAGCCTGTTCAGGGAACAGCAGTTTGCTTGGGAATGCTTGTGGGGGTCTCAACTTCTCGTCCACAAGGATGCTTCAGGCGGCTGCCAGATTGGTCAGCAGTGCTGGCTGGCAGCCGCAGCCATCCTGCCCCTCCAAGCACCATGTCTGATGTCCATCTTCTTTACCCTTCAGACTCACCGCACACTATAAACCTGCTGAACAAAAGGACACAGAAAATGGAAATTGAAGGCTGTCCGAGCACCTAAGCTCACTGCCAGATGCACCAGATCGAAAACATGAAGGAGACTGATAGGAGATATGGCCCCTTTGCTGGAGGAAACAATGCTGAGAGCTTGCAGAATGCGCTTTGGCTCATTCAGCCTAATCAAAACAGCCTAGATGTTCAGTGTAATCGTCTTACACCCAGTTTCGCATCGGTTGAGACACTGTTCTTCACCAGACCTGCAAAAAAACGTTTCTCAGCTACATGGAAAAGTAGATCGTATGAGGACGTGTTTTTTTTCTCCAAAGAGTAAAAACTTAAACCACATCCACCAAGCAGGAAACGAACCCAAGAGTGCTTTGCATATGGCCTCAGAATCTGGACAATAACTGCACAATTCTCAGTTTTAATGATGGAATAGTGTCAATAAATTGTCCAGATCGTAAGATGTATGCGAAACATACACCCAACATGCAGCTAGTTCTGAGATAATACAAGTCTCAAAGCCCTGGATTTTTCCACCCTTGTGTAGGGTCACAACCCTGGAATTAAAATGCACTTCACTGGTTTGGTTAGCATTTGACTGAGACATACAACTATTTGAATTGAAAAAATATTTCTTTTTATTGTGACACCAAGGTTTACTTAAACAAAGAGCAGACATTGCATTTATGCCAAGCATACGACCCCCCTGGTCAATACTTGGCTTCCACCTTTTGCTTACCTGTTGCAGCAGTTACAGTTGCAAATCCTTTTGGATACGTTTCAGCTTTGGACATCAAGATCCTGAATTTTTTTTGCCCCTACCTCCCGGCAGGAATTATAAACCCGCCAGTGTTTGGACTGGTTAGAGACCTCTGGGGAATCGATATTTTCAAATCTTGCCGCACTCTCTCAAACGGAGTTCTTCGCTTTAAATTGGCCACTCTTCTTCACTTGCATTTGAGCCATTCCTAACTACATTTGGTAATATGCTGATGGTCGCTGTCCTGTTAGAGTGTGAATGTCCCTAGTCTACTGTCTAAAGTCTACTGGACTGGAACAGGTTTTCTTCAAGGATTGTTTTGTATTTGGCTCCACCCATCTTCCCTTGAACTATGACCAGTTTCACAGTCCCTGTGGATGAAAAACATTCATACACAGCATGATGCTGCCACCACTGTGCTTCACTCTGGAGGGGTGACAAACTCGTTTGGTTTACATCACGCATCTCATCGCACTGGTTAGACCAGAATTACATGTGCCCACAGCAATAGACATCAATACTTATGCAATCACAACTTTTACGGTTTGAGTTTCGTCACGGTATCATGAACCATTCTATGTTGATTCAGGATATAAAATCTGTAATTTATAAAATCTAATTAAATTCATGTTGTATTAAAGGTTGTATTAAACAATACAAAATGTGGAAAAATGTAATGAATATGTATGGAAGGCACTGTAAAGGTTTAGTGAATTTGTAATGCATTTAGGATCATACGACCCGAATCTTAAGGTATAACCCAGAATGAATTGTGCAAACCCATAGTCACTGAGTACATGCCTCCTTTTCTTGACACTCGCTGTCTATTTTATCAGTTCCACTTACCATATAGAAGCACTTTGTAGTTCTACATTTACAGCATTTAGCAGACGCCCTTATCCAGAGCGACTTACAATGGGTACAGTCTTATAATCCAAGCAATTGTGGGTTAAGGGTCTTACTCATGGACCCAACAGTGTCACCTTAGCAGAGGTTCTAAGGTTCTTAAGATGCTGGACTCAAATCCCACCTCTGCTAAGGCCAATAAAGAACAGAGTAAAGAGGTTCTGCAAAGGCCAATAAAGAACAGAGTAAAGAGGTTCTTATCACCTTAGCAGAGGTGGGATTTGAACCCTGGACCTTCTGGTCCTGAGTCCAGCATCTTAACCACTAGGCTACCACAGTCCCACTACAATTACAGACATTAGTTCAGCTCTTACATTAGCCAGCCCCCTTTACTCTGTTTCTTATTGGCCCAGGACCCCAACGACCCACAATAGATCAGGTACTACTTGGGTGGTGGATCACTCAGCACTGCTGAAAATATTGTTTGGTTGGTTTATCAACAGACAAGGTTACATCAATAAACAAGGTTATTTCGAAACTAGTCACACATACTTGGGCCAATTTAGCGTAATTAATTAACATAATGTCTTTGGACTGTAAAAAACAGGAGCACTCCCAGTCAACCCATGAGGACACAGAAAGGACTGCAAACTCCACACAGGCCGAGGACGCTCTGGGGTTGCTGGAGCTGTGAGGCTACAGTACTGTTGAAAATGATCCACCACCCAAATAGTACCTGATCTGTGGGGGTCCTGACCATTAGAGAACAGAGTAAAGGGGTAAACAAAGTATGCAGAGAAGCAGATGGACTAGTCTGTAATTGTAGAACTACAAAGTGCAACTATACTGTAAGTGAAAACGAGAAAATGGACAATGAGTGAAGAAGCAGAGGTGTACCAATTATCAAATGAGTGTATTGAAGTGTAATGACCTTGTGCCTTTTCCAGCAGGGTCAAGAAAACAAGGAGGCAACCTGAGAACACAGAGTTGGCAATTCATTCCATAAAAGTCCAGCAATGACGTCTTTTCTATAACACTTTGTATGACCTGCAGCTACATGATTCTTCTGTGCTCATTTACTAAGCAGCGAGTGAGAGGTGTCAGGTTATAGACTGAAACCTTTAGTCTACTCATGACAACATCACACCCTGAATAAACCAGAGACTTACCAGGCGGGGGAGATGCAACACCGAGACCAAATGGGATGGCAACGGAAACCGATGTTTAATGCCTTCTCAAAGGGGTATTTATAGTAGTCGTGCCGGGTACAGAAGATTCTGCAAACCTGTACAGGACAGCAGGTGCTCTTTTAAAGTCACATGAGAAAAGCACATGCTGTCTCACCAGGGGAAGCTAGCATGTAAATAAGATGTGTGATAAGATGTATGCATGTAGATAAGTGTGATGCATCTGCTATGTAATGCAATACTAACCATAATAGAAATAAAACCTTTCAAAAATTTGCCATTTATTAAAGGAACAAGAAGAGGAATATATTTTATTAAATCTCAATCCAATTTGTACTCTCTGCTTACATACAGAGCAAACTTCAGGTTACATTTTCAGAACCTACTCCTCATTAACATACATGGCGACTGTGTCTGAGGCCCTGCTAGCTCTGCTTACTAAAAACCAAGGGCAACTGTTAATTCACAAGAGTGCAAAAGCGCCCATGGAGAGATGCCATGCAACCACAGTGAGAAACAGTAAGAAGCTCTTTGTCACTCGTTGAGGGAGAAAGCTTCTCTGCTCTAATCTTTACAAGACCAGTTCACAACTGTACATTATAGCCCAGAACTGTTCTACAGCCATCGAACAATCTTTCATAGAATTAAACTTAGGACAAGATACACAGATCTTACCCATCAGAGAATTCTGAGAAAGAAGACTTTACTGTGTCCAGTCCGCAATGTAATTAAGCCCACACATAATCCAATAGAGTGAAAGTCGGTGTTAGAGGATGCAGTGATCCCCTCCAAGCACAAATGAGAACAGACACAGAGCGAATACTAAAGCTGGAAAAGAGCTACGCTTAGGAACATAGACACTAAACCAGAGTTCAGCAACCTCCAAACTGTCTCGGGCAAGTTCTGCCAATAGGTGACCAGCACACTGATGAGATGTAAAGTAGATAACAGAGCAAAATCCTGGCCGAGTATCAGATTCCTGCTTTAATCAACGCTGAAAACCCAGCGTGAGTAACGGCCTGAGTGCAATGTTGGAGACATTTGAATTAGTCTGGGTTTTCTATATGCAGCACACAAATTATTAGGTGTTATTATAATTCAAGGTTGATTCATATATTGTTTGTACGGGTGGGCGATATGGAAAAAATATATCACGATAATAAAAGACATTTTCACGATACTTATCACGATACTTATCACGACACCAGGGACAGAGAGAGACATTACCAAACAACCAAAGAAACAAACTTCAAGGACAGAAAGACGCAACAAAATATCAGACTTCTAATTTATTTTAATTGCAGGGGACTAAAGATTGTTTTTGTTTATTTTTTATACAAGAAAAGTACACATTATTTTGAAATGCTGGTCTTCAGAAATAAAAATGAATGTGTTCACTGATATTTAAGATATTATAAAGCTACAAGAGCATGATTACGATTTTAAACCTCTGTCTTTAGTAGTTTCTCAACACCAAGACAAGGGACTAAAGCTTTTTGTTGCTTAAAAGCCTATACAAGAAAATATGCATTGCTTTGCATTGTCTACACTTCATAAATTTATTTATCTCGATAATAGTGAGAAAATTTAATTGCGAACTCAGTATCATGACTCAAATCATGAGCAGACTGTATCGTTACATCCCTTTCATTTTGTGTACCCTATTATCTTTTTATTAATTACTGCAAGGCTGTGGGTAGTGGGGAGGGGTTCAGGCTAGACGAACAGATGGGGGCATATATCCGAAACGGCTGAAAACCCCTTGACCTAGTTCACTACAGCCTAAGCTGTGGACATTTTGAGATTTAATGATCTTAGCATCATGTTTCCTTTCCTATAACACACGTGTTGTAATCAAGCAAACTAGAGCATGCTTGTACACTAAAAATATGCCACTGATTTGTTCTATGCATGACTCCATGATGTGTCGGCAAAACTGCCGATGAAGCATGCAATTTAAGCCTCTGTTGCAGGCAGACAAGATAATCTAGTCTCTTGTGCGTAGTGGGCCTGTGGGTTAATCCATGTGCAATCTGTTCATCCAACAACTGTTCATGTGGCTTCTATGTAATTTCTACAACAAGAGCCAACATGCTCTAGAACATAACATCCAAAACACTCCACAACTGATGATAATCACATTCCTACATGAGCATTTGGCACAGTAACGTCTTCTATAGCCTACTTGGTGCAATACATTTCCAAAAAGAGCCAATAGGGATTCAGACGAACAGGTGTTCAGCTGGCCAGTATAACCAGTCACTATTGATGGCAATACCCTACTGCACAATAAACTGTTAGAAAAGCACCTAAGGTATGAACAGTGCCACTATAGTGCTGACCTAGTTCTCTATATCCACAACAAAATGTTCATTTTAATGTTCACTAACCCTTATAAGGTCTTCGGGGCTGTGGGACCCGTTTTCAGTTTTTAGCTTAATAAATAATATAGAGGGGGGATCATTGAAAATGTTTTCTGATTCATGTTCCTCACAGACAAGGAGCCAAAGCCAATGAATCTTAGTATGAAAGAAAAAAAAAAAAAAGTATCACTTTTATTTAGCTAAAAACTGAAAACAGGTCCCACATAATCAAAAACCTTAATAGGGTTAAACTACAGGCATGCACCATTTAACATCTGGCCAATTAACATCTGTTCATTTTACTGACCGAGGTCTTAAGAATTATATCAACAAATGACAGTCTGTCTTCTACATATCTACTTCACATCTGAATCACAGAAAACTAGTATGAGCAAACCCTTGTGACACCTGCTCACAGAAGAGAACTGCAGTCTTGAAAGGCAGAAAAAAAACATGGTATCGTTCTACTTCCTTTTTCAAGTTTTAATAACAATACAAAAATAAGAATTACCATATAGTAAAGTACATGTACTAAGTGTTCTCACGTTTTAATTAATTTTATTGTTTAAAATAAAAGGCTACAAACAATTTCTAAACTACTGTGACAATGGTAATGTCTGGTCACTGATCACATATCTGTTGTTACTCACATCAAACAAGTCATGTAAGCTCCACACACACTGCAGTTTGACAGACAAATCTGTACTTGGCAGATGCTACAATTATGCCATATACAGTGGTGCTTGAAAGTTTGTGAACCCTTTAGAATTTTCTATATTTCTGCATAAATATGACCTAAAACATCATCAGATTTTCACACAAGTCCTAAAAGTAGATAAAGAGAACCCAGTTAAACAAATGAGACAAAAATATTATACTTGGTCATTTATTTATTGAGGAAAATGATCCAATATTACATATTAGTGATTGGCAAAAGTATGTGAACCTTTGCTTTCCCAGTATCTGGTGTGAAAGTGGGCCTTCAGGTTGCTTAAAGTTTTATCATCCTGGGGTCCCTTTGTGACATCGCCCAGCTATTACACAACAAACGCGCCTTGCTCTTGGAGTGATCTTTTGTTGGTCGACACACGTCCTAGGGAGGCTAAAATGGTCTTGAATTTCCTCCATTTGTTACCCAATCGGTCTGACTGTGGATTGGTGGAGTCCAAACTCTTTTAGAGAGATGGTTTTGTAACCTGTTCCCACGCCAGCCCGATGAGCATCAATAACTCTTTCTGAGGTCCTCAGAAATCTCCTTTGTTTGTGCCATGATACACTTCCATAAACGTGTTGTGAAGAGCAGACTTTGATAGATCCCTGTTCTTTAAATAAAACAGGGTGCCCACTCACACCTGATTGTCATCTCATTGATTGAAAACACCTGACTGCAATTTCACCTTCAAATTAACTGCTAATCCTAGAGGTTCACATACTTTTGCCACTCACTGATATGTAATATTGGATCGTTTTCCTCAATAAATAAATGACCAAGTATAATATTTTTGTCTCATTTGTTTAACTGGGTTCTCTTTATCCAATCTTAGGACTTGTGTGAATTGTGACAATTGTCTAGACTAACTTAACATTCTGCCCTGTTCCTGCAGAAAGCATAAAGAAACTGTTTGCCGAGTACAAAGTGGAAGAACTTGATTCACCTGCACCCTTTCAGCACCTAAAGAATGAAACAGATTACCAACGTCAGGCTGGCTTATCATCCAACATCAGCGAATAAAATCCGTAATGCTCCCTCGACTGAATGGAAGTGATTCCCAGGCAAGTGAAGGCTATATTAGCAACAAATACAACGCCTATAGAAAATACCCCTTTGAAATAGTCACTGCTTTACAGCCTGAAATCAATAATTCATTCATCCACTGTCATATCCGCTGTCATCAGAGCTCACAGAAACAATATAACAAACAATAACTTTATTTACACATTGCGACATATAACATTCAAGTAATAAGAAAAAAGATAACGGTTCTGAAAATTAATTTAAAAAATGAAAATATAAACAGGGTTTGAAAAGTGATCAGTCTCCTAATTTAGTATCCCAGACGTTGAATCTGTTCATGTCTTGCCCTGACAACCACTGTTCTTCCCATCCTGTCTCTCACACTTCCAAAATCCCTGTTACCCACAACTCTTGGCTTCCTGTCCTGTCTCCCTACACCTTTCTGTATATTGAAATGACCCTCTATCCCTCCCCATCTCATCAATCCCCTCTCTCGCCTGTCGCGCCACCGCCCCCCCACCCCACGCACCCCGCCCCCCCCCCCGACCCCCACCACCTGTCTCCCTACCACCTTTCTGTATTTGAAATGAACCCTCTATCCACCAGCATCTGACTATCACATCTCTAATCTCCCCTTTCTCTTACCCCCTTCTCTGTCCAAACGTAGGGTACATAAAATCAGAATGGTGAGCTACGCAGCTGTACCCATACTTGATCCTGCGTATGTAAATAAACTCCTACGCTGAAGATCTGTTCTCTTGAGAAGCTGAATTTTCCTAACAACTTGGTGCCGTGACCCGGATGGCAGACTGAAACCTACTCAGTGAGTAAACGCCATTTAGAACCAAAGAGAAACTTTGGCTGGAGTTGTAGCTGGTACCCTCTCATTGAACAAGGAGAAGTCTATTTTGTGTATTTTGTGTTGCACTGCATTTCGTAACTGATATCCTCTAATCAAGGGAAGTGCAAATTACTACATTAAGTAACTGTTATCCTCTGTATTTGAAATAAAAGATACGCATGTTCGTTACTGCAGCTTTGTAACTGGGATCCCCTCTGACTCGAGAGACGTGTATGTTGTTACAGAGTTTGTAACCATTTTCCTCTTTTCGAACGAGAGAACTCTGATTTGTTGCATGTTTGTAAGGAAATTTGTTGTTTCCAGAAGGGAAAATAAGTCTGTTTGTTACTGTTGTTACTGCATTTAAACCTGCTAATTGAAAATTGTGAAAATTCTGTGTTATTGCTGATAATGTTGCTTTTCTGTTGTAATTTCAGTTAAGTAAGGGTTGCTTTTGTTCCCCCGTTTCCTCACCATGTCCAGTAAAGTCCAAAATGCTCAGAATCTTGGTAAAGATTATTGGAAACCTCTTAGCTATAAAACAGCATGTTAGTTAAGGGAGGAACTGAAATGCCTCAGTGGACTGATTCAGATTTTGAATCATTAACCAATAATATAGTCAAGAAACATTAATGAGCAAAAAAAAAGCTCCATACTTCTCATCTAAAGGTTTCTCTGCTGATAAAGAATGAACTCTTGCTGAGTCTAAAAAAGCTTTAGGTTATGGCCCCAAGCACGACTCAGTTAAGGAATGCCTTTTTGTTATTAAGCAATACTGAGAATGCAAGTTGAAACCTATAGATGGAAAGTTAAAAGGAGCTGAGGGAAAGATTGCAGAGCTAAAGCATGAAGCTACCATAAATGCCCAGAGAACATGTGAGAAACTTCAGCGATCACGTTTACACAAACAATAACATGCTAAATGTAAATCGAAGCCAAAACGTCAGTGCCAGCCTCCACCTGTAGCTCCAGACCAGCCATGTTACACAGGAGATGAAAATCTTCCTGCGTCAAATATTTCGTATCCAGAATTAGCTGCAATCGCCAGGGGTACTGATACTGACCACTCAGATGGATCAGAATCCTTGTTATCTGACGATGACTCTGGCCATGCTAGTGGTAAAGTATCTTTTTCAGGACGTGCTCAGATGAGACCAGAAACAATCACATCATTTGAGGTACTTAATAGAGAAGGTGAAAGATCAGCCATGTCCCTTTAGATGCAGCCACATTAGACAAACTTATGTGTATACTTATGTAAATTTGTGTGTGTATGTATATATCTATATCTATATATATATATATATATATATATATATATATATATATATATACACATATACACACATACACATACACACTCATCTGTCTTGCCCTGACAACCACTGTTCGTCGTAGGTTTTGATTTTGTTATTCATTAAAAAGACAGCGTAAACAGACAGTGGATTGATAACTTAAATTTCAGCAAATTTGCCTCTCATTTTATTAATAATAGTTTGAAAGGTTGCAAAAATATGCAATATCAGCATTATGTATCGGCCACTGTGCTCTCTAAATATCGACTATTGAAAAACTCATATCAGTTGACCACTACTGTGATGTTTTGGGCCCAGATTTGCAGTCATAGCACATTTCAGTTATTGAATTAATTAACAATATATAGAGGGCAATAACTCACCCTACCCTCCTCTATCTGACTGATCATCAAGTTAAAACCTTCTCACTGAGGGCACAAGAATCTACAATGACTCTGTTTGATGGACTAGATTATGCCATTGCACAAATTTTCTACATTGTTATATTCAACATTATATTTATACACACACACACACACACACACACACACACACACACACATGTATATGTATATATTACAGAACAGAGTGAGAGATGGATTGAATTGAATTGAGAGAGGCAGCCCCTGGTAAGGCACAGCTTTACAGTGAGATAAGATTTGATCTTAAATAGTAAAGAAAAGAAAAACAAAAACGTGTGGTATCTTGACTATTTAGTCAATACTGGGACACTACAGTATCCCATATACCATTGCTGAATGCAGTATGTAATATGGTGACAGTCCACATCGCATAACATGCAATACCACAGAACATATCGTGGCACGTGTGTGTATATCGAATAATAGTACATATAATGACTTGTACGTTAATATCTATAACATTTTAATGCCATTTCTCACGCTGTCAATCGTATATGTGCTGCATGACACCTGTAAAACCCCTAGCTATGAGCTGTACACAAAATGGTCACCAATTCATTACCCTCTGCAATCTCCATACCATACAGAGCCCCATTAGCCTAAAGGGAACAGAACTGGTAACAGACACTTCCTTATATGTACATAGATAGACAGACAGAACCACACACATTCATACATCCACTCACAAGCAGGCAGTGTGTGCGTGTTAACCCACGAGGAGAGATGTGCACTGTCAGACTGAATTCCGTTCCCTATAGTAGCTCCTAATAACAGAAGACTATTTGCTGCTATAATAATTATAGCCGTGTGAAGGCCGATCATAACTCGCGCTAAAATAATAGTAATGCCAGAGTAGCTCCGGTTCATGACGAGATGCCCCCTGCTTGCTTGCTACATGCACTAGCCTGCTAGCACTGGAACAGAAATGTGGCATGAACACTGGAGCAGATCGTGACTAAACACTGCACGCTTACCGTGGAAATGTGTCCTGTAGCAGCGCGCATCTCTGTTCAAAACCTCATGCGTTGGATATGAGGTTGTGATGTCCTTGAACACACGGGTTGTACGGTACACTAATGTACGACCCAACACCAGCACGGCTGCTCGAGACGCCGCACTGAGACTTAACAAATGACCTCCATCTAGAAACCACCGCAAGAGGGTAGCATTTCACTACCGTCAGACAGAGCATATGCGGTAGAGCGCTCGCTCTCTCTCTCTCTCTCTCTCTCTCTCTCTCTCTCTCTCTCTCTCTCTCTCTCTCTCTCTCTCTCTCTCTCTCTCTCTCTCTCTCTCTCTCTCTCTCAAGTGTGCTCTGTCATACTGTGTTAAGAGTGTGTTGTGCGGGTAGACAGCAGTGCTGCTGGAGTTTTTAAACACTTCAGTGTCACTGCTAGACTGAAAATAGCCCACCTACCAAAAATGTAAAGATGAAGGATTAGAGGATGACTACACAAACTGTGCAACAACAGATCAGAACAGTTTCTGACTGTACATCTACACGGTGGAGCAATAAGGTAGATATGTGTCTAATAGAGTGAATATACACAGTGTTCATAAAACTCCAGCAGCACTGCTGTGTGTGTGTGGGAGGGGTCACTTTTTAATGTTTATGATGAGTAAATACAGTTGGGAAATCTTTAAAAATATGACATTTTCATGGTGTAATGTGACAATAGGGGATTTTGCAGGGCTTAGCTATACACAGAACCTATCTTAAATAGGACCTGCCTGACAAAGTGAAGTACACCAAAAGATCCTTAAAAGCTACACATCATGCTGAGATCCAAAAAAAATTCAGGAACAATTGAGAAAGAAAGTAATTGAGATCTATCAGTCTGGAAAGGGTTATAAAGCCATTTCTAAAGCTTTGGAACTCCAGTGAACCACAGTGAGGGCCATTATCCACAGTGGCGAAGACATGGAACAGTGGTGAACCTTCCAAGGGAGTGGCTGGCTGACCAACATTACCCCAAGAGCACAGAGATGAATCATCCAAGAGGTCACAAAAGACCCCACAACAACATCCAAAGAACTGCAGGCCTCACTTTCCTCAGTTAAGGTCAGTGTTCATGCCTCCACCATAAGAAAGAGACTGGGCAAAAATGGCCTGCAAGGCAGAGTTCCAAGACGAAAACCACTGCTGAGCAAAAAGAACATTAAAGCTGGTCTCAATTTTTCCAGAACACATCTTGATGATCCCCAAGGATTTTTGGGAAGACATTCTGTGGACTGACGAGACAAAAGTTGAACCCTTTGGAAGGTGTGTGTCCCATTACAGAGCATTTCAGAAAAAGAACATTATACCAACAGTAAAATATGGTGGTGGTAGTGTGATGGTCTGGGGCTGTTTTGCTGCTTCAGGACCTGGAAGATTTGCTGTGATAAATGGAACTATGAATTCTGCTGTCTACCAAAAAATCCTAAAGGACAATGTCTGGCCATCTGTTCGTGACCTCAATATATATTTCAGTAAAGTGGGTCTGTTGACCCCTTGGTTGACATCATGTAATGCTGTTGAAGAGTTTCCTGAATGAACAAGTCAGGTTAGCAACATAAGCAGATAACTAAAGCAAGCTATCTGGATCTTATCTGAGGTTTCTTAAATTTGCAGAGGGTACAATCCAAGAATTCTTGATTGATATGGGGTCTACAGGATTGCACACCAGCTCTGTCTTGCTGGGGTAGGTGCAGCAGATTCAGCTTGATGAGGTACACTCGCCGATCACTTTATTAGGTACACCGGACTGTAGTCCATTCGTTTCTCTACATTTTGTTAGTTCCAGCACTGCAGTGACACTGATGTGATGTTGGTGTGTTAGTGTGTGTTGTGCTGGTTTGAGTGGATCAGACACAGCAGAGGACTGAAAATAATCCATCAACCAAAAATGTCCGGCTACCAGCATCCTGTCGGCCGCATCCTGCAAGCACTCATGAAGGATTGTAGGATGACTGAAAAATACTGTGCAACAACAGATGAGCTACTCCAGCAGCACTGCTGTGTCTGATCCAAACATACCAGTACAACACACACTAACACACCACCCCCACATCAGTGCATGTATTTATATGTGTGTATGTGTGTATATATATATATATATATATATATATATATATATATATATATATATATATATATATATATATATATAAACAGCATTACAGTTGAATAGGGCAGCTCCTAGTAGAGTGATGACAGTGCCACATTCTACATGCTTTGTCAGTAGAGGTTGCGTTGGCTTTATTGCTTGACTGTGGACTCACCTCTTTGCAGTTGGTGTGGCTTGGCTCTGTGGATAAAACTAGGCTAAATATGCTAGCTGGGTGGTCCACATAGGGACCCTAATGTAGTGAACATACAATTACAATAGCACATTTTTTATTCGACTGCTTGTCCTGATCAGCACACTAGTGTAGCCTTAAATATCCTCTAAATTGCATTTTACTAAATTGCTAAACATGCTCTCTCATAAGACAGTGGTGCTTGAAAGTTTGTGAACCCTTTAGAATAATTTTCTATATTTCGGAATAAATATGACCTAAAAACATCATCTGATTTTCACACAAGTCGTAAAAGTAGATAAAGAGAACGTTTCCCTGTAACTGTCGATCAGTCCTGCAACACCGGCTTGGAGGAATTTTAGCCCATATTAATCCATACAGAAACCGCTTCAAGCTCTGGGATGTTTGGTGGGTTTCCTCACATTAAACTGCTCATTTCAGGTTCTTCCACAAGTTTTTGATTGATTGATTAAGGTCAATATTTGACTTGGCCATTCCAAAAAAACATTACCTTTATTCTTCTTTAACACCACTCTTTGGTAGAGACGGAGACTTGTGTGTCTTGCAGCATGACCCACCCTTTTTTTTTTTCCTTTGAGATTCAGTTCATGGACAGATGTCCTGACATTTTCCATTAAGAAATTCTCTGATATCATTCAGAATTCATTGTTCCATCAATGATAGCAAGCCGTCCTGCCCCAGCTTGCAGCAAAACAGTCTCCCAAAATCATGATACAACCACCACCATGTTTCACAGATGGGATAAGGTTCTCTTATGCTGGGATGGCAGTGTTTTCCTTTCTTATTCAAAACACAAATGCTTTTCTTTTAATAAACCAAAAAGTTCTATTTTGGTCTCATCCGTCCACAAAACATTCTTCCAATAGCCTTCTGGCTTGTCCACGTGATCTTTAGCAAACTGCAGACGAGCAGCAATGTTCTTTTTGGAGAGCAGTGGCTTTCTCCTTGCAACCCTGCCATGCACACCATTGTTGTTCAGTGTTCTTCTGATGGTGGACTCATGAACATTAGCATTAGCCAATGTGAGAGAGGCCTTCAGTTGCTTAGAAGTTACACTGGGGTCCTTTGTGACTTCGCCAACTATTACACGCCTTGTTCTTGGAGTGATCTTTGTTGGTCGACCACTCCTGGGGAGGGTAACAATGGTCTTAAATTTCCTCCATTTGTACATAATCTGTCTGCCTGTGGATTGGTGGAGTCCAAACTCTTTGGAGATGGTTTTGTAACCTTTTCTAGCTTGATGAGCATCAACAACTCTTGAGGTTCTCAGAAATCTGCTTTGTTCGTGCCATGATACACTTCCACAATCGTGTGTTGTGAAGAGCAGACTTTGATAGATCCCTGTTCTTTAAATAAAACAGGGTGCCCCCTCACACCTGATTGTCATCCCATTGATTGAAAACACCTGACTCTAGTTTCCCTTTCAAATGAACTTATAATCCTAATGGTTCACATACTTTTGCCACTCACTAATATGTAATATTGGATCATTTTCCTCAATAAATAAATGAGCAAGTATAATATTTGTCTCATTTGTTTAACTGGGTTCTCTTTATTTACTTTTAGGACTTGTGTGAAAATCTGATGTTGTATTAGATCATATTTATGTAGAAAATTCTAAAGGGTTCACAAACTTTTAAGCACCACTGTATGTTGCCAAAGGTTTGGCAAACATTTCTGCAAAAATACAAAAGTAAGAATGAAGGCAATTACATGTACATTTCTCAGTAATATTTTAACAGTAAGAACATTAGTCATATTTTTTAGTCTGGAATTGATATCTAATAGTTTTTTTATACCTTATTCACAAAATAGACTTATACCATATTAAAATAGACTAATCATGCACCTATTATCAAAATGATATATTTTAATTCCATAACATTGTGCTATTTTACATAACATGGTAAAACCGCCTGCTAGCCTGAAACCCTGGAACTCAGTTCTTCGTTTTGATATGAGCTGTAATGCTAGCTGAGCTGTCCCTGAGTTCCCTGAGTTGATTTGTATCTGCCAAAGTGCCTCTCTCCTTTCTCATGCTAATGCCTTTGTAACCATTTGCAAATGTACTCTTTGCCTAGGTTCATTACCATGGAGGAGAGCCGCACATGTTCACCAAACTATCCTCTTTCCCAGCAGTGCTGGTTTGGGGTTACACATTTTCATTCAGCAGCAACATGTAGATAAAATGAAATCTGATTATTTAAAAAAATACTAATAATAAAGTTGACATGACCGTAACAACAAACTTACTGTAAATTATTATATATGTAATATATACGTAACATATTACTGCAAATTATAATGAACAACAAACAAGTTTGACAAGTTTTTTTCAAGACTTTAATAGTATCTCATCTGCATAATTTTTGTATCATTTCCATTTCGATATATTCAAAATGTATATACTAACTTTTGTGAGCCATAGAGTACTGAGCAAAAGTCTTAGGCCGCCATGCCACCACCATTACTTTTGTTGTTTTAGCAATGGTATAATGAACATATATAATTATTTCTCCATCTCTTTATTAGAATACGACCAGAAAACACAGGAAATTTGTATGCAGTATTAAAAAACTAAAAAAAAATTTTAAAAACAGCTTCTATAGGCTACAGAGGCAAGTTTTTATTGTAACCTCCCAATACACTTGAGCAATAGCAGCATTTGGCATAATCACTTTTAGGAAGAGGAATAGGGTGAAAAGGCTAAGATATGCTAAAGCTCACAAAGATGCCATTTTTTGGGTCCAATAGTTGACAATACATTATATATGATCATTATACCATTGCTAAAACAACAAATCTAATGGTGGCTTAAGTCGTTTGCACAGTACTATATTAGTACTATAGTCTGGGTTGCAGGGAAGCCTTGCCTAGCCAGCAGCACAGGGCACAAGCCAGGTACAACCCTAGACAGAGCACCCATCCATCATAAGACACACACACTCACATACTAAGGGCACTTTGGAAACACCAATTAACTTAACACATGTGTATTTTTGAATGTGGGAGGAAACCAGAGTACCCAGAGTAAATGCAGACACAGGGAGGACATGCAGACTCCAAACAGGCAGAGCCCAGGGTCAGGATTGAACCGGGGACCTCAGAGCTATGAGGCGGCAGTGCTAACCACTGCACCACTGTTCCTAATAATGATATTGTCAGGATGCCTTTATCGGGTGCTTTTATCCTAAGTGATCCTTTGTAGCTTTTCTCCACTTAATGGCAGTATAGTCTCACCACCTGCAAATACAGCTGTCATTGTCTCTGTTTTTTCAACCACACTTGACAGATACAAAATATATATGAAGGTTTTGCAGGATGGAGTTTGCAAACACTGCTGCATCAATTTAGCACCTTGTTTAAACCTATGGTCACATTATAATCATCACAAAACACTGTAGAACTAAGGCAAAAACCAAAATACACACATGATGCTCAATACTAATGATGCCTGAGCAGCTATGAGACAAATGTACTCACTGTTCCTTAAAAAAACTATTTAAATATCTCTCGGTAGACCTGTGGTTAAAGTCATGGACTCTGACGCCAGCAATCAGAGTTCGATTCCACGCTGTGCCATCGCTCAACGTTCTTTATGGACTGTGGTAGCCTAGTGGTTAAAGATACTGGACTCTGGACCAGAAGGTCCAGGGTTCAAATCCCATCTCTTGGGTCTTTGAGCAAGACCCTTAACCCACAATTGCTTGGATTGTAAGACTGTACCAATTGTAAGGATTCTATTCATCTCAGCGTTACTTAGTCCAACTCATCTGTATGACTGAAGAGGACTTCTAATGCTTTCCATAATTACCCGCATTCCCTGAAGCTGAATACGAATGACATTGATGCCACTATTCCCTTTAAATTTCACTGCACAACACAACACTGGAGTGGGTAGGTTGTGTTAGGTAACCCGCACTAATGCACCTGTTCCTTAGTTTGACTGGAAGCCATTATGTAACACAATGAGGGTCCATCATTCCCTAGATCTCTGAATTAATGCCAGACTGTGAAGTTCAGAAATAAGCAATGATTTCAAGATGATTACTGATTTCATTACTGAATATGTTATTTGGTAATTGTGTGTTATGATATGATTTGCTTAATGTCAGGTACTACAAGCAGAATGGAAGAAATGATGCAGAGCAAATGGTCTTCCCCTGAGAGGCTGTTAATTTAAAAGTCAATGTCAGGAAAGCACAGAAAGCTTTTGTGTTGTGTTTACAATGCTATCGCCAAATGGTCTCATCAGACTGACAGACGGACGAAGAAAGGGAGGTTAATGTCTGCTTGTAGAAGTATAAAACGGCCCCTTTTCTGGCATAGGTGAGCTCTAACTGAACCTGTGCTCAGTCACCAGTTATTACAGCGAGAGCATGATAGTTGGGTAGAAACCAAGAAACTTTCCTCCACAACCCAGCACTGATATGGTACTCTTCAACTTTTAAAGTAGTATCTTGTGTTAATCATAATAGTAGATTTTATGGTTTTGTATTTGGGAATGATCATTAACATGTCTTTACATTTTTCTTTGCAGTGTAGGAAATGTCTACTCTTTGTGCACTACTCTTTCTTCTCCCAATGGCATGGGCTTGCAATCCACAAAAAGCTGGTAAATCATCAACAACTTTTCCTAAGAACTTGTTTTAGAAGAATGCTGTACTGTGGATCTGCTGACAATATTGCCACCCTGTGCATTACTGTTTTTCAGATTATGTTATGGTTTCCTGTTTCCCAAATGCCATCATTGCAAATGTGCCCGAGTGCCCATATGGGTGGGAAATAGGGCAGTTGTCTTTGGGAGGGATGTGCTACATGGGTGTAAATACTCCTGGCTTCTACCGCTTTACCATTCCTGACCTCACACCAAAGAACCGTTCGTACTGTGGCACGCTCTCTGAGGTGAAACCTTTCAGTAGTTATTCTGAGTATTGTTGAACTGCTGCCTTTTCTTCTTATTTACCCAACTATGTTGCATCAACAGACTGCATCAGTGCTTATAACTGGGGTGGTGTCCCAAGAGTATGTCTTTATACCTTTATTATGGCTCTTTACTGTGACATTTTTAGCTTGTGAAAAATTCTTAAATACAGGCAGATTTGTATAATTGATCTTAATAAACTTGTTAATTTCTTGCTGCTGAATTCAGATGATCTTGGAAGATTTATTGATTTAGTTTAATCAGTTTATTTATTGACAGAAACAAATTTCTGGTGATGGAATGAAAAAATTGGATAATGTAATATCAAATCACTAATAAATGTAGAAACAGGTTTAATAATTTTTAAATATATGCTCAAGCACTCCTAAATTGAGTTCCAGCACCCATAAAAGTAAGAGCAAATAGTCATTTTTGTTGCTGCTGTTTTTTAAATGGAAATTTGTCTCTGATATGCTGAAAAAAATGTTAAAACCATAAAAGGTATAGTTTAAACATAATATTTTTTGACAACAAAAATACAGCAGTCCCCCCCTTGTCCACCCACAGGTGTGACAATGACAATCCAAAATTATGTTAAAATGTCTGATTTCTTTTGTTCTTGTTTAAAGTGTTGAATATCTCATGGAATTAAAAAAAATGGTCAGTGCTCAGCACAGATAAAGCTCTGATCCAAAAATAATATATACAGGTACAGGCGCTCCCTGTTTTACAGTGGTTCGGTTTACAATTTTTTACATTTACATTTACATTTACAGCATTTAGCAGACGCCCTTATCCAGAGCGACTTACAATTGGTACAGTCTTACAATCCAAGCAATTGTGGGTTAAGGGTCTTGCTCAAGGACCCAAAAGTGGCAGCTTGACAGAGGTGGGATTTGAACCCTGGAGTTCTGGTCCAGAGTCCAGTACCTTACCCACTAGGCTACCACAGTCCCAACTTTACAATGGAAAATACACATAAATACACATTTAAGCAGAATCCCCATTCTAAATTTTGAATTTGGACTTTCACTCTTGGCAAGTGAGACACAGTACGATACTCTCCTGCAGATGCTGGGCATTCGGGCAGCAGCCAGCTGACTGAGCTGAGCAGCAGTCCTCCAAGTTTGCCAATGGACAAACCATTTTCTTTATGTTTTTCACTTTCAATACTTTATTCAGTAGATTCCATGAGATATTCAACACTTTATTATAAAATAAGCTTAATGTTAATGACTTTGGCAAGCTGTATGTTATTAGAAGTGTTCTAAGCATGTTTAAGGTGGGCTACGATATGATATATACAGTATATATTAAAACTTCTTGGTCTACAATAAATTCAGCTTACAATGGATTTGTAGGGACGTATTGCCAATGTAAACTGGGATGCACCTCTATAAGGTACAGTATTTTATTGTCATAGGTGCACAATACATGACAGTGACTTAAAAGAGGACCCTGTACCTACACAGATACATCTTATTGATGCAAAAACATCACTATTATTTCACTGGGGACAAATAATTCTAAACTAATTCCTACTCCCACTCTCTCCTGAGCAGTACATTGGAGGTAAAGACCCAAGATACATCTTCTACAACTCTATTGTCTCCAATGACTCGTCACTCACTGTGCGGAACCAGCCTGTGAACTACACCTTCAGCTGCACCTACAGGGCAGCTTACCTGGTCAACAATGCTGTCTTCAGTCAGAGGTAGACCCTATTACAGTAACTCTACCTTGAGTAGCAGCAGATTTTGGAATGCATTTTGACACAAGGACTTGCAGCCTTTTTACTAAACCATCTGCTTCTTCCAGAGTGGCAACAGTTTATGTCAACAACGGGAGTTTAGGTTCTTTTAAGTCTCAGTTGTCTATGAATGTGTTCACAGTGAGTACTGCATCTCTCCTTACCAAATGGTGGTTTTGTTAATTGCCTAAAAGCGCGATTAGTGCTGAGCACTGTGTAGAGGTATGACATGCCAGGGTTTATTGTGTTATAACAAGGGATCATGACGAGCCACTCTGCTATGTGTAAGTAAAATTATGGTTGGAAATGTTTGAATTCCTTTGTATGCTCTGTAGAACTCCAAGTTCCTGTATGCTAAAGACGCTCCGTTTGTCATTGACTCCTCGGAAATTGGCTCAGAGGTTTTTATCGGCATAGAGGCCAAAGGACTGAGTAACAGGTTTGCAGTCACTTCCTCCCTTATTTTATCATTACTAAATGCTAATCTTTCACAAATGTGCATTTACTACACACAACTCAAGACTAAGTCTTCTTTAATAGGTTTAAAGTTGTGATAACAAATTGCTGGGCGACACCTAGTCCATATTCAACTGACAAGAAAAGGTGGAGTTTAATCCTTAACAGGTAATAGCTATTTCATCGGTGTTTTCAGAAGTAACATGATGGTAGGTTGCCAGAGTAATTCCATCTGTTTTGTGTTTCCTGAGTGCAGTTGCTCATCAGATAACACCGTGATCATATTTGAGAATGCCAAAGACAGTCGCTCCATGTTCAAGTTCAATTCATTCCGCTTCCAGCGATTAGAGAAGGTGTCCACTGTTTGGCTTCACTGCGAGGTTCAAGTGTGTGACGGTGAAAAGCTCATGTGTCAGCCGGTGAGCACGACACGGCACATCTAAAGAGTTAAGATTAAAATGCTTGTTTTATAATACTGATACTTATTTCAATTCTATTGCAAAGACTCCATGCACATCGAAAAGTGTCAAATCTGAACCAGATCCAGATGGAGGCATTTTGACAATGGAGTTTCAAATCAAAGGTAGTTATTAGGAGTAATATTTCATCAAATCAAAAGGAATTTGGTGCTGACTGGCTGTTTTTTCAATATGGTTCATTTCAGCTCAGCATTCTTCCACTTCTACACATCTTGCAGGTATTTTCAAAGTTAACATTATTAAATCAGATGCTGAATAATTGCTGATCAAATCATTTACAAACTGCATTCTAAACCGATCTGTCTTCTTTTTACAGGAATGTATCTGTGCATGCTGTGCGTTGTTCTCCTGAAAGAAGTTCTAGGTTATACACTGTAAACCATGACATAAAATTACAAAACACAGTGAATGCACACACATGTACACATAACAGCCATACAAGGATCTCAGGGAGTGTAATACACATTCCTGCATCTTGAAATGTTTTAATTCTTTTATTTCATGACCTTGAACCAAACAAGTGATAGTAGTGTCATAGATAAATAACTACGATAACGTCTTGCGTATAAGTGAAGAAAATACTTTGTCTTTGGTTTGATAACAAATGTGTAAAGGTACTTGTTACTGCAGTAAAACTGATTTACAACATTGTTTCGTGTGTGCTTTTCTTGATTACCATTAAATGCCATAGTTGAAATCCATGGAGAATAAGAAATAGAGGCGACTCTCATGGTGTGTCTAGATATCGGGAACAGGTTTAATGAGTAATGGTCTGCCATGTTGCCCGATTAGTCTGGATCTTAGTGTTTCTTCCTTTTTCTTTACTCTCCATATCGTTCGAGTTGTGTGGCTTGTTTCTGTCATGCTGAAACAGTTATTGAATAGAGAAAGTCTCACTAAATATTACCTCAGAAACAGAAATTCAGGGGCATTTTGAAGTCAGTGCAAAATGGCAAGACACATCTTAATGTTGGGTGTGTCATTTGCTAAATTGGCTGGATTGAAATACCCTGCACAGAGACCATATCCCATTACCTGTAGATCTGTGCCTGGTGCCACCTCATAATGCTGAGGCGTATTCGGAAATTTCAAATCTCTTTTATCGTTCAACCAGAAAGTCTTCTGAATCCCCTTTCCCTTGTGAAGACATAATCACAGACCATAATTAATAATAGAACTACCAATTCCGAGACCTCGTCAAGAATGCCTTTACAACATACCTTCACTTCAATCTCTCCTCTCTCCTCGAGTTCATAAGTGCCAATCCTCATGAGAATATCAGCAGTGCTCTGAGAGATATGAATTCTCAATGCTGCAAGGGAATAGGCTTGATTTATAACTGTTCATAACTATATTTCATTCAATAGTAATCACTAAACCAGGGTGCTTACGCAAACTGTTGCTCTCCATCCTGGAAGCAGTGTTCACCGTGTCTCCAAACAAGCAGTAGCGTGGCATTGTGGTTCCCACCACACCAGCAACCACTGGACCTGAAGGTATGGCGGACAATGTAAATGTCGTACTGAAAAAAGATGCTGATACTTCCAGTAGTTTGTTCACCATACCAGAATTGATCCCAATCCGCAGGGCCAGCTTCTCATTGGGCAGGTGTCTGATTCTGAACCTTTTAATTGCACTGAGGAAATGCAGGGCCATAATTGAGATTTCCTCTGCATGTCTGGTGCCGTTGCTTATAGGCAACCCGCTTGCCACCATATATGCATCACCTATCGTTTCCACCTGAAAAGAGATCAATTAAACTATATAGAAATATCCATATTTATATAGTCTGTAGCCAAAAGTTTGTGAACACCATCTAAAAACAAGTATTAGCATGAAGTTTGTCCCCTTAGATGCTTCAACTGCTTTCACTCTTCTGAGAAGGCATTTCACTGGACTTTGGAACATGATGGTGAGGAACTAAGGTTGGACAATATCCTTGGCTGACAGTTGGCATCCCAATTCACCTGAAAGGTGTCTGGCAGAGTTAAGGTCAGGGTTCTATGACAGCCAGCCAAATTCTCTATCAAAGTTGGCCAATCATTTCTTTATGGACTTTGTTTTAAGAGGGCAGGGAAGAACGCTGGTAAACCGACTTGCAATCAAGGTGGAAAATGAAAGGTGGACTATGAAATTGCCATACTGAGTGTTACTGAGGTGTTCTGTACTACTGCCACTGTCCTTGCTTGTGAGTTAACTTGTTATCAGTGGCTGCTAATATAACAGAGATCACTAATTGGAAAGGATTGCCACAAACCTTTGGCCATATAGTGTAGGTTGGAAAATCAACTTTATAGATAGAATTGCCATAATCAGGCTCTGTATTTATTAATGTGGAACAATTTTTTATAGCACTACAACCCTCAGGCTTTAATCAGAAATGTAGTCCGATTACAAGTAATGTGGGTTGGTGTGTATTTCCACAGAACATTTGTATATACTTTCATATGAATTCCAGCCAAATTGTACAACTAATAGGCCTTTGATGGCCAAGACTAAACAAGGGGTATCAGTTGTAGTCCCTGCTGTCACACCCGAACTTTTCAGAGCCCAGATTTGCACTTTACATTATCAGTTACTTCCTTGTGTTTAAAAAAAACTAAAAGCCACATATGTTGTTGTAACTACAATTTGTCATGGAGTTTGCATGTCCTCCCTGTGTCCACACGTGTTTACTGTAGGTGCTCCGTTTCCTCTCACATTCCAAAGACATGCATTAAGTTAAATTGGTCACTAAATTGGCCTATTGTGTTGATGTAACCTTGTATCTGTCGTGAATATAATATAATGATGCTGACACGACGTTAAATAAAACTAATAAACAAACAAGCAAAGTTTGTCATTTTTGAAGGTTGCTACTTGTATGCCGCTTCAAAACAAGTATTTCAACATAACATTCTCTTACATAAATACATCTCATAATTTGTTACTTTGTCAACTTTTAAAGACTTCATTCTTGTTTACCTAAGCTTGGCCAGTATCACAAGGGAGTTGGTTTATTCCATTTTTTAATTAGGAAAAGACGATCCCTTCTATTGACGACAAACAGAGCTCTAAAGACAACTAAAAAGTTGAATCTGTTCATCTGGACATGGATTTTGTCTGAGAAATGTTTCGTCACTCATCTAAGTGACTTCTTCAGTATCAGCAGTTGGAAAACTTCCCCAATCTTATATACAGCACCTTTGCATAACGACTGGTACCAGCACCATTGCATAACAATGGGACCGGTGATCAGTTTAATATGCAGATTGCCATGACAGTGGCCACGTGGGCCATTCACACAGGATTGGGGAAGGGCTGCGATGGCTCCATTGTAAGATGGTGAGAGGTGTACTCTGAGGCCCCCTCCTCGGTTCAGGGATGGACGTTCCCTTTTTACAAAAATGGCTTCTTTTATTCCGTGTTCAAACCATCGTTCCTCCCTATCAAGGATCTGCACGTCTTCATCCTTAAAAGAGTGGCCACTGGCCTGTAGGTGGTTGTAAACCGCCTGTCCTGACCTGATGAGGTAGCTCTTCTATGTTGTGCAATCCGTTTCGCCAGTGGCTGTTTTGGTTTCCCCGATGTACAATCAATTCCTGGCAATCCTCCCTGCACTTAACAGCGTACACTACATTACTCTGTTTGTGTTCTGGGGGGACCCGATCCTTGGGGTTGGACCAAGTTCTGGCGCGTAGCGTGTTTTTGGGGTTTGAAAGCCACTGAGACGCGGGTGTTTGGCAAATATGCGTCTCAATTGTTCAGATGTTCCCTGCCACATATGGAATCACAACTGGTTTACGCTTAGACTGGCGGTTGTTGTTCTCCTCTCGTGGATCTGCTGGAGCACTGTTTGGGCGTCTTAACGGCCTCGACAAAGGCCCAGTTCGGATAACTACATTTGCCCAGGGTCTGATTAATGTGAGATTTTCTCTCATCCTTGGCCGCTGTGTCAGTGGGGAGACGATGTCTGCTCTGTTGTACAGTGTCCTGATGACTCCTAGTTTGTGCTCTCAGTGGATGATGAGAGTCAAACCTTAAGTAACTGATCCGCTATATGTAGGCTTACGGTAAACATCGACTTTCAAATTGTCCCCAATCTCCAATCACAATCCAAAGAAGGGCTGGTACCTGCCGTGCTTCACATCCTCCCTGGTGAACTTAATGTGTTCTGTCCACTGAGTGATGTGGTCGGTGTGGTCGTGGTCGGTGTAATGCTGCAACTATAATTTGAACTTGTAATCGTGGTGGGACGTAGTTAGACGTTGTTTAAAGACGTCCATGCGATGCATATTTGAGATTACAATATGTTCTCTAACACAAACATAGAAATCCTCCAAATAAACTGTATTATTAGTTTCAATCGTCAATATTTGGTCTTATTTATTGTCTCTATTCAACTGTGTTGTCTGTTTCTCTATAGTAAAACAATGTAACATTAAACTTGACAAACTAGGGACCTGGGGGAGGCGCTGCTGCCTCGTAAACGTTCCTGAGGACTTTGAATGTTGTTTGTTTTGGTCTGTGGGGCGGCTTTCGCTTCTGAAGAAAAAAAAAAAAAAAGAAAAATCTTGCTACACAACACTAGGTGTGAGACAGGTGTCTGTGTGACTGGATGTTCCTGAAAGCGAGTGTAAGTTCAACACAAATCTAAAGAAAATATGCTATTTGAATATCTGTTCCTTATGTGAAAATAAGGAATAAATTTATCATTATGGCAATTTACCATTATATATAATATAATATACTCTCTAGATTACTGTCAGATGCAAGAATGTTGTGGGTTTGTGTACCTTATACACATCATAGAGCTTGATGATTTCATCAAAACAGGCTATAGAGGTCATTGAGGAGTGTTACCACCTCCAGGGCAGAGCTGACTGAACACATTTTTTTTTTGGTGGTAAACCCCACAATGTCAGAGAAGAAGAGATGGTCACCATTTCATAGCTCATTGGCTCCACTGACTTCCACTGCCATCAGTTGATCTGCTATGTATATGTTTGTTTGGAGTCATAGATATAAAACATGTGTAGTAAACTTAAAACAAAAACATGGGACTTACTTAATGCCTCGGTGTAAGAATCTTTGCTCGTATCTGTGGGGGTGTTTACCTGGGAAGCATGCTAGAGAGAAGTCTATCAGCTCTGGTTTTTCTATAGTGAGCTGATTGGTTCGCTCCTCCACCACTTCCTCT
The DNA here is from genome assembly GCA_025084515.1 of Ancistrus triradiatus. Classification (NCBI taxonomy): domain Eukaryota; kingdom Metazoa; phylum Chordata; class Actinopteri; order Siluriformes; family Loricariidae; genus Ancistrus; species Ancistrus triradiatus. The sequence continues at coordinate 352,539 of JAJAGP010000351.1, read as the reverse complement.
AGGTGATGGGCAATATTTCTCCAGCTTGTTCACCATGTTTGTCCAAGATATTCAGCATGACTAATAAAAATACATTGAAAAGCAGATTAGGGCAACAAATTATTAGATATACTGTTGAAATTTAATTGATGCCAAATTACGGACATTATTGTTAGGTGTGTGTGTGTGAGTGTGTGTGTGTGTACACTCACCAATTGCTTTCTGAGTTGCACCTCCTTATCAGTTTCACTTACTATAAAAGGCACTTTTTAGTTCTACAATTTTACAGACTGTTAGTCCATCTGTTTTCTACATACTTTGTTACTCCCCTTTACTCTGTTCTCTAATGATCAAGATCCCAAACAGGACCAGCACAGATCAGGTACTATTTGGATGGTGGAACGTTCTCTGCACACAGTAGTGACACTGCTGTGGTGGTTGGTGGTGGTGTGTTAGTGTGTGTTTTGTTGGTAATAAGTGGATCAGACACCGTAGTGCTTCTGGAGTTTTTTAAAACCTCAGTGCCACTGCTGGACTGAAAATAGTACACCAACCAAAAATGTCCAGCCACCATAAGTCCTGTAGGCAGGTCCTGTGGGCACTGCTGGATTAGAGGATGACTAACAAACTGTGCAACAACATATGAGCTACTCTCTGTGACTTGACATCTACAAGGTAGAGCAATATGGTAGGTGTGTCTAATAGAGTGCACAGTGAGTGAACACCGTGTTTAAAAACTCCAGCAGCACTGCTGTGTCTAATCCATTCATACCAGCACAACACTCCACCACCCAAATAGTACCTCATCTGTGCTGGTCCTGTGGGAGTCCTGACCATTAGACAACAGAGTAAAGGGGACAAACAAAGTATGTAGAGAAACAGATAGACTACAGTCTGGTATTGTAGAACTACAAAGTGCTTCTATATTGTAAGTGAATCAGTGAGTCTACGTATGTCTTACAGTATACAGAACGATTGTATTCATGTTATGTATGTTATTGTACATTTATGACCATGTGCTTTTACTTGTCAGGACTGATTTCCCTCAGGCTTCTCTTGATGGATGTGAAAGGGGGCCTGAGGTCAGGATTTTCGCTCCAGCATGCATTCAGCAGGACTATTAAAGCCTCATCACACATCTGAGCTGACAGGGTAGGTCTGAGGGGTGCCCCTGCAAGAGGGGTCCTTAGCTGTTTGATGATTTCTGTATACCATACACAATGCAGTGAGCAGAATAATGTCATTGCTGATTTACAGCTAGCAAAACTTTGTTTGTTCATCAAGACACATTATCAAATACCTTTTGGTTCCAGCTGTATGTCATGGTAGGGGCCCACTTCTGTGCTGTAGATTAACTCTCGCATAATTATGGAAAAGCTAAACACATCTGCTTTCTGAGTGCCATTGAATGGAAGGGACACTTCTCTCAAAAGCTCAGGAGCGATCCAGTACATCTCTACAATTTGAGATAAAGTTAGTGTATGCTTGGACGTGCTATGCTATTTTGTATACTGATGCTTTATGAGGCAGGAGTGACATTTACACTCTCTATATGGCAGGATGACTGGTTTACTGCTGTACCACTCAGAAACCCTATAGCTTGGGTATTCTTATCAACTCAGCTTGTTGTACACTTATCACAGTTAAAAATCGAACAATACTTTTTTATAGAAACAAGATACTATAAAATACCTTCATATTTGGGGTTCTCAAGAGGGATAAGCCTGTGTTTGGTGCCATGTTTGAACTCCCAGAGTCCAAAGCCAGAGAGTTTGACCTGCAGTCGACTGTCCACTAGACATGTGGTTGGCTTCAGGTTGCCATGAGATTTCAGAGTGCTCCTGTGTAGGTACTCCATACCCTATGAAGAGCAAAAAAATTATGTATTTGAGATATCACTTAGGCGCTCGAGTGGACCAGCTAATAAACTATGACTGTGGGAGTGGAGGCAGGTGGGGGCATAGGTGCTGGAGCTCTCTAAAAACCCTGATCAGAAATAGTGGGGATAAAATGTGAATAACTTTGTGACAAGCGGTAAGAAGAACACCAAACTAGACAACGTGTGCTTACACTGACAATGTCATAGGCAAAAGACAGTTTAAACATCCAGTCCAGCTCAATTTCACTGTTCCGGAGGATGTCCTGACAAAACAAAGCAGAGATGACACAAACAAATAACTGTAGAGCTGTAAAAACCTTGTGCTATACTGGGTAGCAGTTAAAGCCAAGTTAAATGGACGGTGTCTTACCTTTAAACTACCTTTCTTGCAGTATTGCATGACAATACAGACATTAGGAGGTTCATTACAAACTCCAAAAAACTGCACCAAGTTTTCATGCTTCAGTTCCCTCATCTAGAAGAATGTCCAGCAACCAAGGTTAGGAATCAAATAATGGAGGGACCTTATTAAGTTATATCAAATAAGATAATGCCATTACATATACAAATATTAATTTATGTTTTTTACCACATTGAATTCAGTAATGAGCGACGGTTTCTTGATGTCACGCAGAAGTTGACTGTCTAGGAATTTGATACCCACGTGATTTCCCTTAATCGGAAGGAAAATAAAGGGGTTAGCTTTCACTTTGTACTTTTGCTGGCTATTTGTGTATAACAAGTCAATTGGTGTAATTAACCTGTGCTGGTGAAGCAGACATTTTATCCCTTTGTACCTGGTACAGGCCCACTGTTGTATAGATGGTCTCTTTGCCATTTTTGTCCTTTATTCCATAGCTGTTGGCCGAGATCATAGTCTGAGAGCCACCACTTCCACTTTTACTTGGAGTCGTATGTATTGACAATGACTGCACTCCCTGTGAAACACGTACTTTTTGTGTCAGTTATGTGGAATATGGATTAACCCTGTGTGTTTTCATGGTTGTTGTATATGGCTCTTTGTCTAACCTTAGGCGCTGTGAGAATGGTGATATCACTGTAGTCGAGAGCCACCAGTTGGAGTCATCTAGTTTGGTCTGGAGACGGGTTTTCTGTTGAGGGTCAGGAGTGTGACCAAGCCCTGCAATCACTCCTACCAGTGGGCATAGCCACTAGCATTACAATCAGGTATTGGTTATACCTCTGAAAAACAGGACATGATCATTTAGGACAAGACTGAGTAGGCTTGCCCGCGAATTCATACTGCACTGGCTAGGCAGAAATGAACAATTCAATTTCCAAAAGTCTAATCCATTTCAAATTCAGTTTACCACTGTTAAGCCATTTCACATTGCTCATTATCAAAGCCACACTCTGGGTTATCTGTTGGTATTTTTCCTGTCGGCCAGACTACTGTTGAAAACTTTGGATGTCGTCCTGCAAAGAAGGATTTACAAAGCTTAAACGTTGAGTTTATATTCTGAGCCATGAGAATCAATGACTTTGGAGTGTTTTTGTTCTTACTTGACCAGTTTAGTAGGAATGTCGAGTTTATAACGGGAACAAATTTCATAACGCTGTCAGGATAGTTGTGCAAGTCATACAAAGAATAGTCTGTATTCCTCTCTCCAAAATTCATCAAAGTGAACCAGACCCGACGCTCCTGTAGATCACATTTATTTTAATTCCTTTGTATACAAATGGGATGATGTTAGCTTATAGATTTACAGTGGTACTTGAAGTGAAAGTTTGTGAAACCCTTTAGAATGTTCTATATTTCTGCCCATAATTATGACTAAAACATCATCAGATTTTCAACCAAGTCATCTAAAGTAGATAAAGAGAACCCAGTTAAACAAATGAGACAAAAATATTATACTTGGTCATTTATTTATTGAGGAAAAATGATCCAATATTACATATTAGTGAGTGGACAAAAGTATGTGAACCTTTGGCTTTCAGTATCTGGTGTGACCCCCCTGTGCAGCCAAAAACAAAAACTGCCAGTCTAAAACGTTTCCTGTAACTGTTGATCAGTCCTGCACACCGGCTGGAGGAATTTTAGCCCATTCCTCCGTACAGAACAGCTTCAGCTCTGGGATGTTGGTGGGTTTCCTCACATTAGCTGCTCACTTCAGGTCATTCCACAAGTTTTTGATTGGATTAAGGTCAGGACTTTGGACTTGGTCATTCCAAAACATTAACTTTATCCTTCTATAACCATTCTTGGTGGTGAACGACTTGTGTGCTTAGGTCGTTGTCTTGCTGCATGAACCCACCTTCTCTTGAGTTCACGTTCATGGACAGATTGTCCTGACATTTTCATTTAGAATTCTCTGATATAATTCAGGACAGGGTGCTCACTCACACCTGATTGTCATCCCATTAATTGAAAACACCTGACTCAAATTTCACCTTCAAATTAACTGCTAATCCTAGAGGTTCACATACTTTTGCCACTCACTAATATGTAATATTGGATCATTTTCCTCAATAAATAAATGACCAAGTATAATATTTTTGTCTCATTTGTTTAACTGGGTTCTCTTTATCTACTTTTAGAACTTGTGTGAAAATCTGATGATGTTTTAGGTCATATTTATGCAGAAATATAGACAATTCTAAAGGGTTCACAAACTTTCCAGCACCACTGTACAACTCAATTTACCGTAAAAGCGGATGCTGTTTTTGTCTTTGAGTTTCTGCAGAACCTCTCGCCCATTATGAGGATCTTTTCCATCTTTGAGGGCTTCCTTCAGTCCCATGGCATAGAGCAGGACAGCATCATGCAGGTAGCTAGAATAAGGGCTTACCTGTATCATGAACAAAAGAGACTTGGAGTAAAAGCGTACATTGTCATTCAGCAAAATGAGAAATATGTGCTTTTTCTAGACTTCTTACATCTCTGTCTGAAGAAAGATTGCTGTAAAAAGGGGCCCCTTTCAACCTCTCGTAAACACGTTCATAGAAGTCATAATAATCATATCCTTCATAAACCTTCTCAGCAAGGACGAACACCATATCAAATGCCCTCATTAGCCTTTGGCTGTTTTCACTAACAGACGTTTTCCACAGGTTATCCTAAGCAAAGAAGGAATCAGATGAGAATGAACAGAGCTGAATATGATATTAGAATCCCAAAGACTATTTTGACTATAGCATATACCATAAGCAGTAGGCTCACTTCACTCAGTGCTTAGTCTATAACTTTACATTCAGTGGTGCTTGTTGTGGAAGGACCTGAAACAAGCAGTTAATGTGAGGGAACCCACCAATATCCCAGAGTTGAAGCTGTTCTGTACGGAGGAATGGGCTACAATTCCTCCAAGCTGGTGTGCAGGACTGATCAACATATACAGAACACCAGATATGGAAAGGTTCACATACTTTTGCCACTCACTCATATGTAATATTTGGTTATTTTCCCCAAAAAATAAATGCCCAAGTATAATATTTTTGTCTTATTTGTTTAACTGGGTTGTCTTTATCTACTTTTAGGACTTGTGTGAAGATCTGCTGATTATTAGGTCATATTTATGCAGAAATGTAGAAATTTCTAAAGGGTTCACAAACTTTCAAGCCCCACTGTAATTTGGCATTAGAACTGCAACATCTTCCAATTCACTCTTTATATTCTTTAGAAAATGCAGTTCAGGGCTAACAGCTGATACCACCAGCTAGAGCATTAAACCTGGGACTGGAAGATAATAATTCAGTAAATCATTTTTTTGTATTCCTGATTTGTAGCTGGTGGATTGTAAGTATGTCTGGAAAAAAATCATGATCAAAATTAAATTAATCATTTTTCAGATGTTCATGCTCTTCAAATTGTTCAAAGGTAAGTCTCTATTTTATCAACAGTATAACTTGTGTCTTTCAATTAATATTATAAATAAAAAATGCAGCTTTTGCATTTTATGCATTACACCAATAGAGACTTTCCTTATTTGCCCCTCATCTGGTGCGAGTTACTCACCACATTGCCACTGACCTCAAACTGCTGTACCAGGAGAAAAACATACTCTCCATTCATCAGACCTTGTCTTTCAGCCTCCATCACTATCATAGTGGAGTCATCAGCATTGCCTAACACTATAATCACTGACAAGAGAGTAATAAGCATAATAAGTAAATAGGTAATAAGTACATATAAATACATACATGTATTCTAAAATCGTATGTTATGTGTGTTAGTATCTCAGTAGATGAAGTTATGGCCAACTACATACACATATAGAATATGCAGTAAGACAGAGACTAGTGGGCATACCTCTTGCAGCCTTGGAAATGTGCTTCACATTCTTGCGAGTGAGTTCTGGATCACTGACATCAAACTTGAAGCTGACTGTAACAGTCACCTTGGCTTGGAGTTGCTGTTCCACCGATTTCCAAAGAGCATCTACTTTATCCCATGTGTTAGAGTCTGCTCCTCCTCCGATTATACCAACAGATGTCCACTGAAAGAACTCCAATGCCTTAAGCAAAACCTGTCCTACTCTCTTAAGTGGAGGCACCACTTTAATATAAGTGTCATAAATTAGATTATTGTCCATTTTGTTTGTCTGTCCAACAAAACCAAACATTGGGATGTTCCAAATGGATGCAAGAAGACCAGTCACCTATGGCATATGAATTTGGCGTAATGCGGACAAGTGATAAAAAGTTGGACTGAAATTTTGAGGATAATAATGCATAGCTATTAAAACCATAACCATAACACCACTTACCCCTGATTCCTCAGGACAAGGTGGTCCAAACAGAGCTGATATATTTTCCTGCCAAATTTGTTGAATGGATGCTCCAAGTGAAACCTTCGCATTACAGTCGGTGTCCACATACACAAAGTCAAGAGTATAATTTTCAACGAAAGATGGATTCGAGTTAATTTTATCTATGGCTATCTGAATGGCAGAGCCCAGTTTCAGAGCACTGAAAGGATAGGATGTATTTCGTGGGGCCTGGAACCCAACCAACAGCTTGTTCTGGTTTGTTCGTCTGCAGTCGACAAAGTCGTTCAGCATGAAAAATAAAAGACACACCATGGCCCACCATCTTGCATTATCAGATGTTTGAGAGACTGACGTTCCTTTCATCTCAATAGTACAGGGCACAATTAGATCAACTGTGAAACAGCAATGGGCATTTAAATAGCTGCGTGGATGAGCGTCTACCTCTTCCTTAGGGAAATTAGAGCTTGATCAAGCTTCTAGCTGTTAGCACTTGCAAGAGATTTCATCTTAGTCAGCACATCGCTTTCAGAGAGATGTTGTTTGATTTATGAGGTCAAATAGCCTGTTTTGAAAATGTAGTGAGTAAAAGTAAAAAGCTTCAAGTTACAGAAATAATCAAGTAATGAACAGATAGATTTATTAGAAATCTGTTTTTTGACACTTTGGTTTAAACTCTTGCACCTAAGATGAACAGACCGGGTTTATAAGATTAATTCTTGTACATGCCTGCAGCTTATGATCTTGTGGGTGATGTGTTGTCTTTCAACTTTGACCCTTTACAGGCTTTACTCGACAGCACTCTGTCCTACATCCAAAACATGGGTCTTGACAGCCTCCACACGTTTTTTTCCCTTTATCAGCCATTTATCAGCTGTAGATTATGAACTGTCCAAAGATCTTTGTGTCTTATCTGCTCCCTTAGTCTTTGTTACGTTCAAATGTCAAAGTGCAGTTGAAGCAACCATGCTGAGGTGCATTAATGATGCAGAGTTTGAAGAAGTGTGTTCACAGGGTCATGCTGGGCCATGCCTGACTGCAGCTCAGATGTGTTAATGACGGCTGAAGAATGGTGGTTCAGGTGGTGTGCTCTTGTTAGCAGCTGTCTCTGACTCTGCTGACTGATGGCTGTTCTTTCAGAAAAGCTGCCAATGGTCTTCTGAATCATCAAACACATGGAATTGAGGCACATGAGAATAATAATCACACTGCATCCTTTGAGTGCACTTAAACAGGTCCCTGGAATTGAGTGTCATCATGTTTATGAAAGCATATCTTGAACTTCATGCGATGTAGCTAAGAATCAAACTAAGGCTAAGTTTAGAGGTTAGATTATACCTACAACACCAAAAGTGGAATGTATTCGAATCTACCATTATCAGCACTTAAGCTGACACGCAAGTCAAATCAGAATGATTTGTGCTCTTTCTCTGACTATGAGGTCCAAGCTAAAGTACATTAGAGTTTATTAATCTGAACTCTGAATGTTAAACACCAGGGGAGTTTCTAGACGACTTGTTGTACTGGGGGACACACAGAATTTAGAGGGGCACAGCTGTATCCCTTTGCTGTCTGTAAAAATAAGCCTGTTAAACACTAAATAGATTAAGTGAGCCTTACCTTATCCTCAGCGTGACTGACTTCCTTTTAAATATTTGTGGATGTCCATTACTCCATAAGAAAAGAAACTTTCTCTGACTGCAAGCGTTCTCCGATCAATCTTTTGCAAAGATGCCAGGGCATTATGGGACATGTAGTGCCCATAATGGGGCACAGCATTTTACAACATTTCACTGAGGCTCATAATGTCCCTGTTACATACACTACGTAATGTAAAACTGACATAAAACAACTTATAACCAGAACTCTGTCTTTTCCACAGACAGCTCATTCAGCTGGCGTCATTGCAATCAAGGTAAATGTACAAAACTGATGCCAGGGAACTCTTACAACATACAGACTGCATACATATGGATGTTACTTTGCCATGTACCACCTATCTAAATGTTGTTGCAGACCAAGGACTTCAACAGTATGCCCTAATGACAGTGTCCTATTTCAGCAGGATAATGTGCTCTAACACACTGCAAGAATGGGTCAGGAATGGTTTGAGGAACATGACAAAGAGCTCAAGGTGTTGACTTGGCCTCGAGATTCCCCAGATCTCAATCCAGATGAGCATCTGTGGGATGTAATGGGCGAACAAATCCAATCCATGGAGACCCCACCTTGGAACGTACAGGTCTTGTGGAATCTACGTCTCAGTGGTTAAGAGGCATAGTGGTATGAGATGACCCTAGGGATTAGGCAGGTATTTTTATGTTGTAGCTGATTGGTGCAATATTCACTGTATTATTAAAACATTACCACTCAATGTTGATGTCCATACTACTTTTTATCAGTCAACAGATAGCAGCAGTGGTTCAAAGGTCCCTTGTGTGCTTTGAACTATTTTATTATACGTGCACATGCTTTCTGCACTTACTCTTTGTCACTTACAGTTCTCAGGAAGAAGCTCCTTCTGTGGGGATTTTGCTTCCATCTTCATTACCTGAGGGACACTGCAGACTTGTGGAGGACAAACAGGTAAAGTCAGCACAGAGCTTAAATTGTATTCTTTCAAGGGTTTCTGTTGATATCGTAAAATATTCTCCCTGCATTGTTGTAATGTTGCCAAGGTGAGCATCAGTAAAAAAGAGTTTTTTCTAGAGATAAACACAGATTATCTCTTATTGTTTTGGCAATTTTAATATGTAGATTTGCTGATACATTTGTATCACAATAATAGTACCACTGTGCACTGGGATATACTGCAGCAAAAGCGGGATGTATACATTAATTAGGTTTAATGTACTTAAAAAATACTCCTGATTCATCAATACTAATTGTGCAGACACTGTATGCAAGTTACAAATTACAGAGAGATATCCTGTATATTCAATACCACTTGTACAACACAAACTAATACATGCATAATATTATATTAGAGTTTGTTTCAGTTCAGAAAACACTTCTGAACCTTTTCTTGTTCACACCAGTCATGGTATGAAATGAATGTAATGTGGGGGGACCCCTAATCTGGTAACAACTGTAGACCCATTCCCCACTCCGAGGAGCACTGGAGACTCAGGAATGATTTTTGTTTCCAATGCTGAGCCTCTCTGGTTGGATTCTCACTTCTGGCGAAGACAGGTCTGTTAGTTACAGAGAACTGTTTTGGTTCGCTGGCACCACTGAGGCCAGCTCTCAGCTGTCTGACACCACCATGGAGTCAGCTGTGGGATCCTGGCACCAGATTGCAAGTCTGAGGGGGCTCTGGTACTAATAAAAGTTGTAATAATAGAAGTTGTGCTACATAAGCTTAGTGTGTATGCCGATGTACCTTGACTTTCACCGGGGGCAAGTTTCTGAGTCTCCAGTGCTGCTGGCGGTGGGATTTTTCATTTACAATGGAGTTTGCAGCTCAACAAGCTATTTGCTTTTATCTCACTAATCAGTGTACACTCAATGTAACTGTCTTTTTGGGGAGTTTATAAAGTGCAAAGAAATCAATCATATTTGATTCTGTGACGCTTGAACAAGCTTGAGACAATTACATCTATGTCATTTTAGCAGATGTCATTATCCAGAGCGACTTACAATTGATACAGTCTTACAGTCCAAACAATTGTGGGTTAAGGATCTTGCTTAAGGACCCAACAGAGGTTGGCAGAGGTGGGATTTCAACCCTGGGCTTTCTGGTCCATAGTCCAGTACATTAACTAGGGACTAGGGAACTACTGAGTTTTTCCTTGCCACTATCGCCCTAGGCTTGCTCAATTTGGGATTGGACGTAGTTATTAGGAGATAATCTAAACTTGTAAAGTTGCTTTGAGACAATGCTCCATTGTAAAAAGCGCTATATAAATAAATCTGACTTGACTTGACTTGATTAACTGCTAGGTCACCACAATCCCCAGTTAATTACTGCAAGCACAATGTGTGTGTTGTTTGGATGTTGTTTATTAGTTTTATTTAACTTCACATCAGTGTCAATGGTTATATCAAGATTACATCAACACACTAGTGATGGACCAATTTAGACTGATCAGTTAATTTAATGCATGTCTTTGGAATGTCAGAAGAAACCAGAGCACCCAGAGTAAGCCCACACAGACACAGGGAAGACATGCAAACTCCACAATGCTGGAATCTGAGGTCAGGATAAAACTGGGGACACTGGAGCTGTGAGGTGACTGCGCTGACCACATGCGCCACCATGCCACGTGCATGTGTGTGTGTGTGTGTGTGTGTGTGTGTGTGTGTGTGTGTGTGTAATACTAAGTCCTGATAAGTTGGCTGTTAAATATTCAACCAATTTATTGTTGCTATGAGGTCAAGATGAATAAGGTTGAGCTGAATGACAAAATATGCATGCACAAGAAGACATACCAGCAAAATGGACTATATAATATATAATAAATATTTTTTCATTTGATAAGCAGTAGCATAAATGTTGTCTAAATTAGCTTAAAATTGATGGATTTAACAACCATTGTCAAATTATGGTATTGGATGGGAAATTTATAAGATAGATTCTTCCTGATCCTTAATTAATCCTGTAATATCCCTTTTAAGGGTGGCACATGATGCAGCGATTAGCACGGTCACCTCACACGTCCAGCTCCCCTGGTTCCATCTTCACCTCGGACTACGCCAGTGTGGAGTTTGCATGTCCTCCCTGTGTCCATGTGGGTTTACTCATTGTACTCCGGTTTCTTCCCACATTCCAAAGACATGCGTGTTAGATTAATCTGTGTTTCTAAAGTGCCGTTAGTGTATGTGAGTGCATGTGCCATACAATGGATTGGTGCCCAGACTAGGGTTGTTCCTGTCTTGCACCCTATGCTGCCAGCTAGGCACCAGCTTTCCTGTGACCCTGACCAAGTGGATAAGACAATGGTGTTTTCCTAGCTCTGAACACATCCTTCTATTTATCTGTTTAACAAGCCCTTCAAGAACCACATGAAAATCCAATAATCATTTGAAAAAAAAACCCTAAGCTTTCATTTGAAAGTTTTTCCAGCTCATGTGCATAGTTCTGAGAAAAGAGTGAGAAAAGAGCATTGGAAGGTTTTGTCATGTCAGGTTTTCTGTGAGTGGGGTTAATGTAGGGTTCCAGGTATTGCGTAATATGCTAGCACATGTGTTCTTTATTGACAAAGGAAGGGCTGTTTCGAAGGTTGATTTTAAAGTACAGTGACTCATTTAAACCAGGTAACTTCTGATCTCTCGTTTCATAATTGATGGTTAAAGTACAATGCATGCAGCAGTAAACATTATCTGTTACATTTATGCCACACTTTACACCTCATTGTGTCACAGATGATACTGAAGAACACACACTTTCAAAAGTTTTGAGTCCTGAAAATGTGAAATTATGATAGACAATGTCAAGCAAAAAAGGAGAAACATAAACTTTTCTTTTTAAAATTTAATTGCAATTAATGAACTACTCTGCTTTAGCTTTTAACAAATCCAAGTCTCTGACCAGGTCATTTAAATCGGACTATACTAGCAGATGAGGATAACCACGCATTAAAAAGTCATTTTCTATCTGGATCCAAATCTGGTTCATCACATGTTAAGCATCTTCATCTGCCTCTTCTTGTCTCTGGTGGTTTCGGTACTGGCAAAGCGTCATCATATGGCACTGCTCTCAAGCCTGAAGGTAGATTTGTGCATTAAATAGATTTCTTATTTGTAGTAGAGAAGGCAGATACATTGGTCAGAAGTAACAGTCCATTATGTGATCCTTCTGTTCTTGCCCTATCATTAGGGCTGCAAAGAGCCTTGACTTCTGAATACCTCTGAGCCAAGCACTCAGATTGACTTTACCAACAAATATATGAAGTCCTAGGTTTGTCTTGGACACCAATTTTACAACCAAAGGACGGCCTGTGTAAATGTGAGCAGCTTTTGTAGCCTGTCTTCCAGCATCTAACATAACAAAATCACCTATGGTAACATTTGCATAACACCTACACTGGGTACATGCCCAGACATGCTTGGACTGACCGAAGCAGCTCTCTTTGTGTGCAATATACTAGTAGGATTGATATATAATGGAATATCACACAAATAGTAGGAAAATTTCAAAATGAGTTTTTGAGAACAAATCCCATAAAATACAGCTGGTGCCCTGCAGGTAAAATTTTCATTGTCCAGTGTAATCTGTGGGTGCAGTGACTTTCATATATTTTTTCTTTACTTTTTGGAGATATCCCCCTCCCCGTAATTTGGTCCTGCTCAATTTCCCAAGCTCCCAACATTCCAAATGTACGAGTCCGCCGGTGAGTCCATTCACATGGCCTATTGTGTCTTTGCAGCTCTTGGCCAGGCTGAAGGAATTGTTGTTTTGCTTAAACTCAGTTTTATGCAATGGTGAGATATCAAATTATACCACTTCACCACCTGAGTACCTGAATTACAATTATATACAAAGACAAAAAACACTGACATGAACAAAGTCATGTTTAAAAACACTTTTAACCTCAAGTTTCCCCAAACAGGTCAGACAGCATGGAGTGCTTGTTTGAGTCCCTATTCTCTCCTCTGCCCATGCCGGCACTGGTGTTCTTGTTTGCGTTGGCTGCAGTCGCCCTGATTTATCTCAACACCAGGCCCAACCCACTGATGGCTCCTGTAGATCTGAACAGGCAGACTGTGGGCATAGCGGTGAGAGCTTTCTTCCATCTTTACACAGTTTGGTCAAAAATCATAATATATACATGCTAATGGTGCTGTTGTGTGACAGTACTGACACAAATGGATACTTGGAAATGGAATACAGTATATCTGTTCACTTAGGTACTTTCTGCTAATTGACACTGATGTTAACTTGCAGGGTGGAGCCAGGAAGAGTGCAATTCTCAAAGATGACAAATTGACGTCCTATTTGCATGAAGATGCCAAGACTCTATATGAGGTGTTCCAAAGAGGACTACATGTGTCGGGTAAAAGGCCTTTAGTAATCAGTAATTCGAATACAATTAATTAATAGTTCAGCATCATGGGGTTCTTTCAACATGCACAGGACCTATTTGGTTTTACTGACATCCTGATTTTCCTTTGCTCTCATTTTAAACACATAGCTGTTCTCTCTAATAAGTCATATCTGTGCAGGAAATGGGCCGTGCTTGGGGTACAGAAAACCTGGAAATTCATACGAGTGGCTAAAATACAAACAGGTATTCTTGCTGGTGAAAAAGAATAGCAAAACTTTGTCGCACCACTGAAAATCTCAAACTACACGTAAAATCTCATATACAGAATATTTAAAATTGTATTTCTCACTATAAACATTTGTCATTATTTACAAAAAGAAAACACTTATTTCAAGTATTTGATTTGTTTTACATGGACCACTGGTGTCTTCTTTTCCTAATTTAACATATTGGATAAAATGAAACTATAAACTATGATGTGCAAAGGTTTGTAATAACATCCAACGTCCAACATTATGTAATAACACTACCTTCTCAAATATAGTGAAATTGTCTTAGACTGCTAGTGAAAATGCAGTATTTTCCATTACAAATCATATAAACCCTGCTTCTGGTATGGCCTCCACAAATTTGTTCAAAATCTGAAGATCCATGTTATCCCAGCATAATTCCAAAGTATTCTAAAGAGAAGCCTGTGATGTTAGTGAGTGCCTGACTTTCTTTGATTTCATAGTTCCCCTATAAAAACGCTCTAAGTCTGGCTTTAAGTCTGGCAGTTGTGGATTAAAATCCTTGAAAGTCAGCACTCTTTGATCTTCTTTGGAGTTCAAGTAGTTGTTGCAAAGTTTTGAGGTGTGTTTTGCATCATTATTCTGCTGAAACATGAATCCACCACAGAGATCCAAACAGACATTTTCACTATTGGTCTCAGATATTTTATACATTTTATACAGTGGAGCTTGAAAGTTTGTGAACCCTGTAGAATTTTCTATATTTCTACATAAATATGACCTAAAACATCATCAGATTTTCAAACAAGTCCTAAAAATAAATAAAGAGAACCCAGTTAAACAAATGAGACAAAAATATTATACTTGGTCATTTATTTATCGAGGAAAATGATCTAATATTACATATTAGTGAAAGGCAAAAGTATGTGAACCTTTGCTTTCAGTATCTGGTGTGACCCCCCTGTGCAGCAATAACTGTAACTAAACATTTCCTGTAACTGTTGATCAGTCCTGCACACCGGCTTGGAGGAAGTTTAGCCCATTCCTCCGTAGAGAACAGCTTCAGCTCTGGGATGTTGGTGGGTTTCCTCACATTAGCTGCTCGCTTCAGGTCCTTCCACAACATTTCGATTGGATTAAGGTCAGGACTTTGTCTTGGCCATTCCAAAACATTAACTTTATTCTTCTTTAACCAACTTCTTTAATCTTTGGTAGAACGGCTTGTGAGCTTAGGGTCATTGTCTTGGCTGCATGACCCCACCTTCTCTTGGTGATTCAGTTCATGGACAGATGTCCTGACATTTTCTTTTAGAATTCTCTGATATAATTCAGAATTCATTGTTCCAATCAATGATGGCAAGCCGTCCTGGTCCAGAAGATGCAGCAAAACAGGCCCAAATCATGATACTAAAAACCACCATGTTTCACAGATGGGATAAGGTTCTTATGCTGGAATGCAGTGTTTCCCTTTCTCCAAACATAACGCCCTTCTTAAACCAAAAAGTTCTATTTTGGTTGCATCCGTCCACAAAACATTCTTCCAATAGTCTTCTGGCTTGTCCACATGATCTTTAGCAAACTGCAGATGAGCAGCAATGTTCTTTTTGGAGAGCAGTTGCTTTCTCCTTGCAGCCCTGCCATGTAGACCATTGTTGTTCAGTGTTCTTCTGATGGTGGACTCATGAACATTAACATTAGCCAATGTGAGAGAGGCCTTCAGTTGCTTAGAAGTTACCCTGGGGGCCTTTGTGACCTCGCCAACTATTACACACCTTGCTGTTGGAGTGATCTTTGTTGGTCGACCACTCCTGGGGAGGGTAACAATGGTCTTGAATTTCCTCCATTTGTACACAATCTGTCTGACTGTGGATTGGTGGAGTCCAAACTCTTTAGAGATGGTTTTGTAACCTTTTCCAGCCTGATGAGCATCAAGAACTCTTTTTCTGAGGTCCTCAGAAATCTCCTTTGTTCGTGCCATGATACACTTCCACAAACATGTGTTGTGAAGAGCAGACTTTGATAGATCCCTATTCTGTAAATAAAACAGGATGCCCACTCACACCTGATTGTCATCCCATTGTTGTAAAACACCTGACTCTAATTTCACATTGAAATTAATTGTTAATTCTAGAGGAAAAGAAAAGCGTTCTGTTTGGAGACCAGATACTGAAAGCAAAGGTTCACATACTTTTGCCACTCACTAATATGTAATATTGGATCATTTTCCTCAATAAATAAATGACCAAATATACTATTTTTGTCTCATCTATTTAACTGGGTTCTCTTTATCTACTTTTAGGACTTGTATGAAAATTTGATGATGTTTTAGGTCATATTTAAGCAAAAATATAGAAAATTCTAAAGGGTTCACAAACTTTCAAGCAACTCAGATATTCGCGCGCAACATTAAGCCAAAAAAACGGCCAGGCGATGGGTCTTATCTCAAGAAACTTGTTAGTTGGGACACTTGTAAACCAAGGTACCAGTGTACATCATAGATTGTTGCTTTAAGACTACAGGGGATACCAGGCTTCCCACACAAATTTTTAATCTTGGTTGAATTCAATATTTTGGATTGTTTGAAGCGGATGAATGGTTAGCGTTCACTGGACAAGCAAGTTTAATGCATCATTCTGAGCCTTGCTTGGACACACAAGTGTAAACAGGTGGAGTCTGCACAGAAGAAAACACCTAGGTGTTTCTTGGATAGTGCAGCTTTGGTTTGCCCTGCATGTATGCACGGCTTCTCTTTATGATGATTGGTTGACCACTCAGAGGTGTGGAACACAGGTAACTGCAGCTCCACACAATGTGTGAACTGTTCTGCTATGGCTGACTAGTAAAATTAAGTGATCATATGTGAACACGTGCTTCCCCTATATAGTTCCACCAGCAACCATATATAAATTAGATCTATAGATAGATAGATAGATAGATGTAAGACATGCATATGATTTCAGTGCTGCACTTTGATTTCTGCAGGTTTCAGACAGGGCTGAGTATTTGGGCTCTGGATTGCTCCACAGAGGGCTGGAACCCTGTACGAAAACATTCATTGGCATCTTTGCCCAGAACCGGCCAGAGGTGAGAGTAAAATTAAAGCATCTTCCATGAGCCAAAATCCACCATTACTGTCAATTCTATCCTACAGCACCAATTGTAGGAGATAGGGGGCCAATGATAGCTTCATAAGCTGACCATCTCATGTTTCTTGCATGCAGTGGATTATCTCTGAGCAAGCCTGCTATACCTATTCCATGGTATCAGTTCCTCTATACGACACACTGGGTCCTGAGGCTCTCATCTTCATCATTAACAGAGGTAATTAGACTTACTTCCATCTCTGCTTCATTAGAGGTGTACATTGGAATAGAAAACACCTAACCATGGTCCGTTGTGGCTTAATCCCCATGAACCCAGTCTTAATAAAGATTAGAGGTCAGATCATTGCACATCTTGCTGCTTGCATTTTTTTTGTTTAGAATAATGAGCTGTGTGTTAAAGTACCTCTCCAGATTGCTGCGTTGCATATTTGTGGTTAGAAGGGAAGAGTCAGAGGGATAATTCTTCAATTATTATATTATAATTCACATTAAATGCTTTATTATAAAATAAATACGCTCAGTTGTAGCCACCAAGTCTTCAAATTAAAAACTGTTAATCTTGACATAATGAATACAAAATTCGAATTAATCTTAATTTTCTGAAGTAAAGATGGTAAAAAGAGCCTCCAGCTGAGGAATCAACCCAATATTTCATTTACACATTCACATTTGTTTCTCTTAAATGCGTTAACACGTCCACCATTTCTCAAGCATTTGGTATTCTGACTTTAATGTGGCGTGTCCAGAACCATACTGTCCTAACCATCTTCTAACTCTGTCCGTTTACAGCAAACATATCTACAGTCATTTGTGACAAGCAGGACAAAGCTGAAACACTGCTTGCTAACTGTGAGAAAAAGCTGACGTCTGTGCTTAAAACCATCATTGTTATGAACCCATTTGATGCCGCACTGGAAGAAAGAGCGTCCAAGTGTGAGGTGGAAATCTTGAGTCTAAAGGATGTAGAGGTACAGTTTTTTCAAGTACACACAATTTGTTGTTTTGTGTTTCCTTTTTTTACATTTTACGTTCAATTACACATGTCACATCCATGTATGCTTTCATTTCTTTTTAGGCTCTTGGGAAAGACAATCTTCGAAAACCAGTTGTGCGTAAATTGGATGACACATGTCTTGTGAAATATGTTGTAAAAAATTAAGCAAGAAATAGCAAATAGCAAATGTTTACTTTCTGTCATTAGCCACCAAAGCCAGAAGATTTATGCACTGTGTGTTTCACCAGTGGAACTACTGGTAGGTGGACATCATCTACACCAATATATATTACAACATAGTACACAGGTGTACGCCTTTTCTGTGAAACAGGACACTGACCGGACATTACCCTAGCTGTATAGTAGTTTAGATACTTTGCACATAGTGTTTTATTTCAAACAATCATATTAACTAAAACACAATATGAAAACATTTAGTACAGTACTGTGCTGTACAATACAGTCATTATTATCTTTGTATCTTATAAAATTTTAAATACTGTACTTATCGAAAAACGAAAACCAAAGATATGTTACCATGTAGTTTTCTGCCTTCAAGACTATGATTTGCTTTTCTGTCATCAGCTGTTGCAAGGGTTCACTCATAATAGTTTTCTGTCATTCAGACGTGAATTGTATGTATATAAGAGAGGTTTTATTTCCTATTATAATTCTTAAGACCTCGTACGTTAAAGCGAACAGACGTTGATCGCATGGACGTTAAACATCGCATACCTGTAACATGGCTACGGAGCCTATTGGTTTATAAAAATGTACAATATGTGTTGTGGGTTTGTTAGTGAGTTATTTATTTGTTAGCTACAGTGGTGTGAAAAAGTGTTTGCCCCCTTCCTGATTTCCTATATATTATGCATGTTTGTCACACTTAAGTGTTTCGGAACATCAAACACATTTAAATATTAGTCAAAGACAACACAAGTAAACACAAAATGCAGTTTTTAAATGAAGGTGTTTATCATTAAGGGAGAAAAACTGCAACCAAGCGTTTGTGATAACTTGTAATGAGTCTTTTACAGCGTTGTGGAGGAATTTTGGCCACTCATCTTTGCAGAATTGTTGTAATTCAGTCACATTGGAGGGTTTCCGAGCAGAAACGGCCTTTTGTAAGGTCATGCCACAGCATCTCAATAGGATTCAGGTTAGGACTTTGACTAGGCCACTCCAAAGTCTTCATTTTGTTTTTCTTCAGCCATTTCAGAGGTGGACTTGCTGGTGTGTTTTGGATCATTGTACTGCTGCAGAACCCAAGAACGTTACAGCTTGAGGTCACGAACAGATGGCCGGACATTCTCCATCAGGATTCTCTGGTAGACAGCAGAATTTATAGTTCCATTTATCACAGCAAGTCTTCCAGGTCCTGAAGCAGCAAAACAGCCCCAGACCATCACACTACCACCACCATATTTTACTGTTGGTATAATGTTCTTTTTCTGAAATGCTGTGTGTTACTTTTATGCCAGATGTAATGGGACACACACACCTTCCAAAGAGTTTAACTTTTGTCTCGTCAGTCCACAGAATGTTTTCCCAAAAGTCTTGGGGATCATCAAGATGTGTTCTGCAAAAATGGAGAAGAGCTTTAATGTTCTTTTTGCTCAGCAGTGGTTTTCGTCTTGGAACTCTGCCATACAGGCCATTTTTGTCCAGTCTCTTTCTTATGGTGGAGGCATGAACACTGACCTTAACTGAGGCAAGTGAGGCCTGCAGTTCTTTGGATGTTGTTGTGGGGTCTTTTGTGACCTCTTGGATAAGTCGTCGCTGCGCTCTTGGGGTAATTTTGGTCAGCCAGCCACTCCTCGGAAGGTTCACCACTGTTCCATGTCTTCGCCATTTGTGGATAATGGCTCTCACTGTGGTTCGCTGGAGTCCCAAAGCTTTAGAAATGACTTTATAACCCTTTCCAGACTGATAGATCTCAATTACCTTCTTTCTCAATTGTTCCTGAATTTATTTGGATCTCGGCATGATGTGTAGCTTTTAAGGATCTTTTGGTGTACTTCATTTGTCAGGCAGGTCCTATTTAAGTGATGTCCTTATTGAGAACAGGTTTGGCAATAATCAGGTCTGGGTGTGGCTAGATACAGTGAACTCAGGTGTGATAAACCATAGTTAAGTTATGTCTTAACAAGGGGGGGCAATCACTTTTCACAAGGGCCATGTAGGTTTGGATTTTTTTCTCCCTTAATAATAAACACCTTCATTTAAAAACTGCATTTTGTGTTTACTTATGTTGTATTTGACTAATATTTAAATTGGTTTGATGTTCCGAAACACTTAAGTGTGACAAACATGCAAAACGATAGGAAATCAGGAAGTGGGCAAACACCAGTGGCTTGTGCTGTTAAACAGTGTCCTTTTTCTCTTTCAGGTGATCCAAAGGGAGCCATGCTAACCCATGAAAACGTAGTTTCAAATTCTGGCAGTGTTGTTAAAAGCATTGAGGTAAAGTGTGTCATTTTGGAAGACAAGAAAGCCTGTAATGATTTCTTTTGTGCTGTTAGATACAAAGACCTAACGTCTGTGGGAGGTTTTGAGCCTTAATGATTAGTCTCAACTCATGTTTACCCCAGAGTGCCTTCATTCCACTCACCACTGATGTGTCCATCTCATTCTTGCCGCTGGCACACATGTTTGAGAGAGTTGTGCAGGTATGGAGTTTGATCTTGAATTAAAAATTTTGTTTAAAAAAAACATTCATTTGCTGTGTTAAATGATTTTAGAGTTAAGACATCATTCAATCAGTGCTGTGTTTGTCTATGTCTGTCAGGCAGTGATGTATGCTGCGGGAGGAAGAGTTGGCTTTTTCCAAGGCGATATCAAGCTTCTTCCTGATGACATGAAAACACTGCAGCCTACCATTTTCCCTGTGGTTCCACGTCTTCTTAATCGTATATATGACAAGGTATACATATGTAAGGCAACCCGGTTTTTCACATTTTAGATCAATGTGGGGTCAGCACAGTTGGGATTTAGTAACTCAAATGTTATTCAGAGTTTTTGACTAAAGGCAAAGGGGATATGAGGGAAAAGCTATTAATATTCAGACTTCTGATGAATGTCTATGTCCATTTTTGTGTCTAATCATTAAATGGTGTGGCAACAGCAGATACAGGCCATCAGCTTTAGGTATGGTTCACATCAATGATCAAAATGGGGAAAATGTGTTTGATTCTCAGTGATTTTTGGTGTTGATAGTTGGTGCCAGATGGGCTGATTTGAGTAATTCTATAACTGCTGATCTCCTAAGATTTTCACCCACCACAGTCTATAAAGTTTATTCAGAATGGTGAAATAAAATAACATCCATTGAGTGGCATCTGTGATGTCCTGGGTGAAAAGTGCTTCATGTGACAGTAGGTGTTTCAGTCAGTCAACTTTGACCTAAAATATGATCTAAAACATCATCAGATTTTCACACAAGTCCTAAAAGTAGATAAAGAGAACTCAGTTAAACAAATGAGACAGAAATATTATACTTGGTCATTTATTTATCGAGGAAAATGATCCAATATTACATATTAGTGATTGGTAAAAGTATATGAACCTCTAGGATTAGCAGTTAATTTGAAGGTGAAATTAGAGTCACGTGTTTTCAATGGGATGACAATCAGGTGTGAGTGGGCACCCTGTTTTATTTAAAGAACAGGGATCTATCAACAGGGACCATTGTTACCCTCCCCAGGAGTGGTCGACCAACAAAGATCACTCCAAGAGCAAGGCGTGTTGGTGAGGTCACAAAGGACCCCAGGGTAACTTCTAAGCAAATTAAGGCCTCTCCTGGCTAATGTTAATGTTCATGAGTCCACCATCAGAAGAACACTGAACAACAATGGCCACTGCTCTCCAAAAAGAACATTGCTTCTCGTCTGCAGTTTGCTAAAGATCACGTGGACAAGCCAGAAGGCCATTGGAAGAATGTTTTGTGGACAGATGAGACCAAAATAGAACTTTTTGGTGGAAAAGAAAAGCGTTCTGTTTGGAGACCAGATACTGAAAGCAAAGGTTCACATACTTTTGCCCCTCACTAATATGTAAAATTGGATCATTTTCCTCAATAACTAACTGAAAAAGTAAAATATTTTTGTCTCATTTGTTAACTGGGTTCTCTTATCTACTTTTAGGACTTTTAGCACCACTGTAACTCAGCAGTATCAGAATCTGAAATGCTCTTTCGCCCACTCACATGGCCTTCATTGCTTATCTAATCATCCCCTCATTCTCTCAGGTTCAAAGCGGGGCCCAGACTCCTTTCAAGAAATGGCTCCTGAACTTCGCCATTGAAAGAAAACATGCAGAGGTGAAGCAGGGCATCATCAGAAACACTAGCATATGGGACAAGCTCATCTTCCACAAAGTGCAGGTATCCCCACCCGGCATGACAATACATCTGGCTTCAGTGTTCCTCTGAAAGGAGAGGGAAATGGTAGCAAGCATGAGCTTTCTGAGACGGAAGAAGGGATTGAAATGGTAATGAAGACAGCCACTTGATCTTGAATGTTTGTATTCATCTCTCTGTGCAGGAGTCTCTTGGGGGAAAGGTTCGTGTGATGGTGACGGGTGCTGCTCCCATTTCTCCAACTGTGCTCAGTTTCCTCAGAGCATGCCTTGGTTGCCAGGTGAAAACCCATCCACAGTCTCATCATTCTCTCGTGGCTATCAAGACATTTATTGTACAAACATTTGATCCATCTTTGTCTGGGTTATACATAGAGTGATGCTTGAAAGTTTGTGAACACTTTTGAATGTTCTATATTCCAGCATAAACTTGACCTGATACAATCAGATTTTCCCGCAAGTCCTAAAAGTAGATAAAGAGAATCCAATTAAATGAGACAAAAATAATATACTAGGTCATTTATTAACTTTTATATGTATCACACTATTACACACTGGCGAGTGGCAAAACTATGTGAACCTTTAGGATTAGCAGTCTGAATTAGAAGGTAAAATTAGATGTATGACTTTTTAATAACTGGGATGACAATCTGGTTTGAGTCTTTTTCCTTTTGTATTTAAGGTCTGATGTTTACAATACATGTTTGTGGAAGTGTATCATGGCATGAACAAAGGAGCGAAATATTCTTTGAGTGTTGTTGAGTTGTTGATGCCCATCAGACTGGAAAAGGTTACAAAACCATCCCTAAAGTTTTTGGACTCCACAAAACCACAGATTATGCACAAATGGAGGACTTCAGGACCATTGGTACCCTCCATAAAAGTGGTTGACTAACAAAGATCTCTTCAAGAGGATGGTGTGTAATAGTCTGCAAGGCCACAAAGAAACTCAGGGTAACTTCTAAACAACTAAAGGTCTCATTAGTTAATATTAATATTCATGAGTCCATCGTTAAGAGAATACTGAACAACAGTGGTGTGCATGTACAAGGTTGCAAGGACAAATCCACAGCTCTCCAAAATGAACATTGCTGCCTGTGTGCAGTTTGCTAAAGATCACATGAACAAGACACAATGGGAATGAGAAGCTTCATGTCTGGATAAATGAAAACACTGTATGCCAGCATAAGGCCCTTAAACCATTTGTGAAACATGGTGGTGGTGGTATCATGGTTCACTACTCGTATATATATGTGGATCATTTTCTCAGTAAACAAATGACCATGTATAATATTTTTTGTCTCATTTGTTTAACTGTGTTTTCTTTAATGTTGGTATTTGTGTAAAAGTCTGATGAGGTGTTAGGCCATATTTATGCATAAATATAGACACTACTAAGGGGTTCAAAGACTTTCAAGCACCACTGTATGTAGTGTTGTAGTACTCGAGTCCAGTCATAAATGAGGTCTCGGTCTCGTCTTGGTCTCGGGGTTAGGAAGACTCGGAAATTGTAATTGAGACCAACCGAGACCAATGTGTCTGTCTGAAGTACAAACTTTTTTCTGTAATATAATACACTCTCTGGCTAAAAAAAGGTCACCACCTGGATTTAAATAAGCAAATAATTACAGTGGTGCTTGAAAGTTTGTGAACCCTTTAGAGTTTTCTATATTTCTGCATAAATATGACCTAAAACATCATCAGATTTTCACACGAGTCCTAAAAGTAGATAAAGAGAACCCAGTTAAACAAATGAGACAAAAATATTATACTTGGTCATTTATTTATTTAGGAAAATGATCTACTATTAGATATTAGTGAGTGGTATATGAAGTATATGAACCTCTAGGATTAGCAGTTAATTTAAAAGGTGAAATTAGAGTCAGGTGTTTTCAGTCAATGGGATGACAATCAGGTGTGAGTGGGCACCCTGTTTTATTTTCTGCTCTTCACAACACATGTTTGTGGAAGTGTATCATGGCACAAACAAAGGAGACTTCTGAGGACCTCAGAAAAAGAGTTGTTGATGCTCATCAGGCTGGAAAAGGTTACAAAACCATCTCTAAAGAGTTTGGACTCCACCAATCCACAGTCAGACAGATTGTGTTCAAATGGAGGAAATTCAAGACCATTGTTGCCCTCCCCAGGAGTGGACCAACAAAGATCACTCCAAGAGCAAGGCGTGTAAGAGTTGGCGAGGTCACAAAGGACCTCAGGGTAACTTCTAAGCAACTGAAGGCCTCTCTCACATTGGCTAATGTTAATGTTCATGAGTCCACCATCAGAAGAACACTGAACAACAATGGTGTGCATGGCAGGGTTGCAAGGAGAAAGCCACTGCTCTCCAAAAAGAACTTTGCTGCTCGTCTGCAGTTTGCTAAAGATCACGTAGACAAGCCAGAAGGCTATTGGAAGAATGTTTTGTGGGCAAATGAGACCAAAATAGAACTTTTTGGTTTAAAAAAAAGTGTTATGTTAGGAGAAAGGAAAGCACTGCCTTCCAGCATAAGAAATTGTGAGTGGTTCAGGGAGCATGAGACATCATTTTCACAAAGGGATTGGCCACCACAGAGTCCAGACCTGAACCCCATTGAGAATATTTGGGATGTGCTGGAGAAGACTTTGCGCAGTGGTTCAAATCTCCCATCATCAATACAAGATCTTGTGGAAACATTAATGCAACTCTGGACAGAAATAAATGTTGTGACATTACAGAAGCTTGTGGAAATGATGCCACAGCGAATGCGTGCCGTAATCAAAGCTAAAGGCGGTCCAACAAAATATTAGAGTGTGTGAACTTTTTTTTGGCCGGCCAGTGTATAATAATTTTACATTATGTTTGGTATAAAAAAATCCATGTGAAAACCTCACATGCTATCCAAAGTGTATTAGATGTTTTATTCATACAGAACATTCTAGTGCTTTGCTACAAATAGCTACTGCTGTGCATGATGCATAAAAAATAGAATGCCATGTGAGTTAAAAACAATCACAACTGAGCATTAAAACATAAAATAAAATGAACAGAGGACCTCCCTGAACCCTTATGTGTCTGGCTAAACACCCAATCTCCTCACACCCTAGGTCTAGACTCAGACTTGGCTATAGCGGTCTTGACTACAACGCTAATATTTCTGACTGGTTTGTACACTAAATTGATTGACATATCTGCAGTAACTCTGTCCAGTCTAGTAGTGACTACTGTGCCTGTTGTTGAGGCTGGGGGTAGCTTTAGAACATTTAAGCACTTAGTATCTCAGAGATTCAGAAGTGATCCATGTGTCTGACCTAACTTCCAGATATTTGAGGCTTATGGCCAAACCGAGTGTACTGCTGGCTGCACCGGCTCTCTGCCTGGCGACTGGACTGCTGGTATGTTTCCAAATTTGAATGGTCTGATCTTTAAATTCAGTGTATGCATGCCTTAGATAAATTTCAGTAGTACATTTCATTAGACTTTCCATCTCTAATGTATATCTCCCTTATGTTTAGGACATGTTGGGGTACCCTTTTCATGTAATGTGGTCAAACTAGTAGATGTTGAGGAGATGAATTATTTTGCATCTAATGATGAAGGAGAGGTAAAATGACATTTTCTTCTGTGATATAAAAATCCTTTAAATGGTTGGCTTTTGCAGTTTTTTTATATTGACTTCTGTCTTAGGTTTGTATAAAAGGGAAGAATGTGTTCTGCGGATATCTGAATGACCCAGAGAGGACAGCAGAGGCCATTGACAAAGATGGGTGGCTACATACTGGAGACGTCGGCAAATGGCTGCCGGTAGAATTCCTTTCACAGAAAAGTCTTTTTTGAGAGTGATTCAGTCAGTGCAATACTATTTGATATGGGCTAATCTATGATTCACCCAACAAATAAGTAGTCCAAACAACTAAATCACAGAGGTTAGCCAAAAAATAATGCCGGTCACACAAGTTTATTTCAACATTTCTTAGCTGTCAGTCATTAGATAAAATGTATAATGTTTGTTCTAAACATGTTAAATATAATATATTAATTGCATCACTTTACACTCTTTATAACCCCATTTATAGAATGGGGTTTTGAAGATCATTGACAGAAAGAAGCACATTTTCAAACTGGCCCAAGGCGAGTACATCGCTCCTGAAAAGATTGAAAACATTTATGTTCAGTGTACTCTGGTTGCCCAAATATATGTTCATGGGGACAGTTTGAAGGTAAGTAGCATGTCTTCAAGCCCGATTGCAGTACAACTCCAGATGTTGTGTAATAAAATGCCGGAGACAGTTCAATGATTTCTCTTCTGTGTTCAGTCCTCCTTAGTGGCCATAGTGGTGCCCGATGCTGATGTGCTGCCTGGGTTTGCTGAGAAACTTGGAGTTAAGGGTTCATTCGAGGACCTGTGTAAGAACCAGGTATCATATCCTATATAGTTTTCTTTTAAAATTATAGAACCTGATATTCAATGTATCTGCTAATAACAGTTTTATACAGTATAATCCTTTATCGGATTATGTTATTTGACAAGACATCACTGGAGTCAAATGAGTTGCTTATTGACTTGTAACTGACACAGGTATACTTTGGATAACTCCAAGAGTCAGGGTATCCTGGCAGGTATGAAATTGTAATGACTGTGGGAATCATTAAAACAAATAGCAACTACATTTCCCATAATGCCCCAGCACCTTTCAAAAAAGACGCTTTCAGTCAGAGCCAGTTTGTTTTGTTTTTTCTAATGGAGTAATATATATCAGCAAATATAAAAAAAGTCAGCCATGCTGCAGACAAGGTCATGATATCTCACACTGTAGCTACTGTATATGTTTAGTTAATGCAATTAATAAAAATTTCTGTAGTTTTACTTTGTTCTTCGTTTCTCATCCATGGTAGACTAAATGCCAATTTAGTGTTAAATCACTTCAACTATTTACTGTTTGGCAGACTGATTTGTTATGCACAGTTATGCCAAGAACTCCTTGTTATCTCAAAGTCAAAGTCAGATTTATTTCTAAAACACTTTGTACAATGGAGCATTACCTGAAAGCAGTTTTACAATTTTCTGTTATCTTAGGCCAGTCCCAAATTGAGCATGCCTAGGGCGACAGTGGTGACAAAAAAACACTCCCTATTCGTTATAAGGAAGAAACCTTGGGAGGACCAAAACTCAAAAAGGGACCCAACCTCCTTGGGTGGCTTAGATGAAGAATTTGGGGGATTCCCTCCAGTATCTTTTATATTAATCAGCTCAAACTGAAAAATGCCCTCACAAAGTCCACTTGTCTCACTCAGCAGTTTTGCAAAGTTTGGATAGGACTGGTATTTAAAAAATGCATTCTGGTTGTCAAATGTTATACCACCTACCACTAATACAAGCAAGACCACTTTCAAGTACATTATAAAGCCAACGTTTGTGGATACCCACAAATTACAACCAAAAACATGAGTATTCGTATGAAGTTCATTTAATTTGCTGATACAAAAGCCTTCTGAGAAGGATTTTCACTCGTTTGTGTTAGATGACTATGAAGTCAAGTAGTTAATCTCAAAGACATCTGATGGGGTTGGGTTCTGTGCAAGCCATTGAAGTTCTCCATCAAAGATGGTAAACAATTTCTTTATGGATGCTTTTTTAGGAGGTCAGAGCAGAGTGTTGATGAACTGACTTGTTGAAGGGGTGGAAACCAAAGAAAGTGTTATACTAAGAGACACTGAGGTGTTTCTGAGGTGTAACCCATTCTATTGCTGCTGCTTATCTGTGGAGATCTTGTATACTACATATTATGAACCATTTAGCAGTGAATTTGGTTGAAATAACAAGAGATCACCAGTTAAAAGGGGCGTACACAAACATTTGGCCATATAGTGCATGTATAACGATAAACGAATTGACCTCAAAATGTTCTAAAAACTGACAACTTTTCACATAATGACACATTTCTGTAAATGGACATTAGCATGTCAATACCTTACAAAAATCACCAGTGGATTGTCTAGGAAGGTCCCAAACATTTTCATGTTATATTTTGCAAAGTGGTTTTACATTTCCCTCAATGTGTACGGTTTTAAAATGTGCAGAAATGTATTTAGCTTTAAATCTATTTAGGTTTGATCCCCACAAATCTTGTATTCCTTTCATCTAGACAATCAGAAAAACATAATTTGATCAGGCTTGTGCAAAGTCTTATTTATTGGGTTATTCATGGGTACGATGGTATCCTATGGGAGCAAACCTAACTTATGGGTTGTTCCTCAAACTTTTACTACTTAATGCAATTGGCTAATGAAATACACACACTGATGGACATACCAGGTTATATTTTACCAAGTCAGTCTTTTATCTCTTTACAGCAAATTAAAAAAGCAATCATCTCTGACCTTAACAAACTGGGACGTGAAGCAGGACTGAAGTCTTTTGAACAAGTAAGTGAAACTGTAGTTTATAAACTGATGTCTGTATGGAATGTACAGGGATGCGCCCTTTAACGTCTGTGTTACCTTCTGTGAAAATGGACGTTGACCGAAATGGATGTTGACCAGACATTACCAACTCTGTCATGGGTCAGTTACTAAGTACCATAGTTTAGATACTTTACACATAGTGCTTTATTTTAAACAATGCTATTAAAACACAATATGAAAACATTTAGTACAGTACTGTACAGATACCATGCAGCAATTATTATATTTGTATCGTTGATAAAACTTGAAATACTTAAAAATGCATTCCGAGATCACGTGCAGGCGAGTTTACATTTCTTCCTCATTCATGTAGTTTTATTACCTTATCTTTTAAGTAAAGATAGATGCCTCTTCGTCAGGTTTTGTTTTGGAGATAGTTTTGGAGATAGGGTGTAAACATTTAGGGCAGTGTCACAAGAAAACCGCGTGCAGACGACACGTGATTGCATTATAGATACCGCTAAAACTTGTGGAGAACCCTCGCCATTTTAATTTATGGTAATCCGCAATGGTTATAGAACATTCAGTAATGTACACATTATATATATACACATAATTATTAAGTAAATATGGTAATTAGATTTCAGTACAGTACTGTATAGGCTACTGTAACAACATACGTCAGGCAGCGCTGAACAGTGCCATTTTGAGTGTGTTTTAACGCCGAAGACAGCGTTCAAAAACATGTTCGTATTTCCAGTTATAATCTGCTATATTTTTTAAGATCACGGCCGTTGATTTGATGGACTTTAAAAGGCGCACACCTGTATTTGAACCAGATTCCAATATAATCAACATGAATACACACAATACTTCATGTGTGTTCAGGTGAAAGACCTGCATCTGCACCCAGAGCTGTTCAGTATTGAAAATGGCCTCCTCACGCCAACACTGAAGGCTAAGAGAGCTGACCTTAGCAAGTTCTTCAAACGCGAGATTGAGAGCTTGTATGCTAAACTGCAGTGATTTGTGAGACTCCATGATTGCCTTTGACCTTCTGATGGATGAACTCCATGAACTGTTTAGCTCTCAAGCACAAGCTACAGATCTCCAAACCTGCGATGACTGGTTCAGTTTGACGCCGGTCCAAGTGATGATCATAAAGCCACATCTAAAGCTTGATCATACATATTACATATTTGTTTTGAGTATTTAAATCTATTAAGCACTGAAATACAATTAACGGAATAGCTATTATTTTCATTGTTTTATATGAAAAAACCCAACAAACATGAATGATGGTAGTGTTGAACTGTTTACTTATGTTTTGTGAGGTCTTGTTAACAGTCTTACAAAAATAATCAGAAATAAAATTGTTTTCTGTACAAAAGAATACCGAGTATTTGCATGACTAAGACATTGTAACAGCTGGCAAAGGCATTGCATAAACAGCTTGGATATCAAAGAGAGACAGAGAGAGAGAGACTAATTCAAGTAATCGTTTGCACAGCTCCAAGAAAGGAATTATAATAAGCCCCAGGTCATCGAATTTCCCTTCGTTCCACCTGCGTGTTATCAGCTTGTCTTTGGAGATGTTACAGAGGTACAGACTTTATGAAGAAGAATTTGCTGGTTTAAACTATTATACACTTTATCATTAAACATGCAGGTTAGCCCTGCCACTGAAATTAGACATCAGCAAATAATAAGTAGTACAGCAGGCTGCTGAGCTGGTGGAACCACATTCAGAATCATTTGTCTTTCTTTTCTTCGCTTGCTGCTTTACTTTCTGATTCGCAGGGGCACTTTTCCACACAACAACGTGGAAACCATCCTCTGATGCGGACTCCAGCTAAAGCACAGGAAAAGACTTTCTAGCATTCCACAGATTTAAAAATTCATATGTAAAACGTTTTCAGTGTTTAAAATGAAAAGTTTTACCTTTCATCTGTTCCTCAACCAAAACTTTGTCCCCATACATCCACCACCTGAACATTAAACAGTAAATAAATGTTATTTCCGAAGCCAATAACCAAGTCAATCCTCACTGTTCTGACTCACTTGGTTCCTCTTGTGGCAAAGATGATCTCCCCTTTAGTCAGACTGATCCTCGGTTCCTCCGTGCAGGGTGACCTAAAGAACGTTTTAACTCCCTTTCCTAGTGGACACCATGCGCCGTTATAGTCCTCCACAACTCTGTATGGCACCTGCAGAGCACAGATGAACCTGCTTAGCCATTCACTGTATGACAGTGCTGCCCTCTTGTGTCCAAAAGGGATCATGATTCATACTCACGCTCCTCACACGCTTGTCAGCTTTCTGCTTCAGCTGCTCAATCTGAAAAAGAGAACAAACATGTCATAAATAAATAGAAAAGCAGGATAGATTATGTTATTAAATCTGTTATATCAAGTACGTACAGTCAGTGTGTACTGGTGGCACGATTCATTTACAGGCCACTCAATGCCATCTCCCTCCGGGGTACCAGACCAGGTGAATACCTGCTTAAAATTCTCCCACCAGCTGCCCAGATCATAGGGAAACACAAACGTCTCTCCAGTCTGGTAGTACTGGATTCTGTCTTTAGCCTAAATGGAAATTATAAAATTGCAAGTGAAGAGATGGTGGGTTTTACATACTGAGGGTTGATGTTCCCTCTTCTGCTGTAATGACAGCATGGATTCGAGCGAGCATGGACTCTACACTTTTGTGCACAACCTGATGATACCAGCATGATTTCAAAATATTCCAAAGAGCATCTTGTAATGTAACTGAATGCTTGGCTTTGCTTTGCTTTTAACCCCAGAAACACTTAATTATATTAGTTTAGTTATATTTCTGCATAAGTATCGATTTGGATAATTTTCCTCAATAAATAAATAACCAAGTACAATATTTTTGTCTCATTTGTTTAACTGGGTTCTCTTTATCTACTTTTAGGACTTGTGTGAAAATCTGATGATGTTTTAGGTCATATTTATGCAGAAATATAGACAATTCTAAAGGGTTCACAAACTTTCAAGCACCACTGTATGTACTTTCCTTTCCTGCTATCCAAATCACTAACCTAATATAATGGATGACGAGATGAGAAATCATTCATTTTCAATGGAAAAATGAAACCTCTTACCTTCTCCTCAATCCATACTTCAATTGAGGTTTTATTTCGCAGAATAACTTTAATCTGAAAATTAATAACAAACCGATTACTGAAATGCTACAGATGCAAAATATGACATTACTGTCCATTTTATTAGTTCCATTTCCCATATAGATGCACTTTGTAGTTCTCCAATTACTAACTATAGTCCATCTGTTTCTCTACATACTTTGTTAGTTCCCTTTACCCTGTCGCTCAGGACCCCCACATGACCACCACAGATCAGGTACTGTTTGGGCCATTGCTCCACCTTGTAGATGTCAGAGACAGTAGCTCATCTGTTGTTGCCCAGTTTGTGTGAGTCATCCTCTAATCCGTCATCCCTGCTCACAGGACACTTCCTACAGGATGCTGGTGGCTGGACATTTTTGGTAGGTGTACTACGTTCAGTCCAGCAGTGACACTGAAGTGTTTAAAAACTCCAGCAGCACTGCTGTGTCTGATCCACCCGGACCAGGAACACATCAGTGTCACTGCAGTGCTGAGAATGATATGAGCACAGTGTACCATCTCCTGATGTCTACTTCCAGCAGGATACCGTGCCATGTCACAAAGCTCAACTCAGTTCAAACTGGTTTCTTGAATATGACAATGAGCTCTCTGTACTCAAATGGCCTCCACAGTCACCAGATCTCAATCTCAATCCAATAGCACCTTGTGGTGGAATGGGAGAACCGCAGAAGAAATGCTCTCCCGATCTGACCCCCTTAGACTTATCTTTGGGGTCATCTGAAGGCAATTGTCTATGCTGTGAAGATACGAGATGTGCAGCATCTGAAACAACAGATAGTGGAAGCCCGTGCTAGCATTTCTTCTGCGGTGTTGCTATCAGTGTGTCAAGAGTGGGAGAAGAGGGTTGCATTGACAATCCCACACAATGGGCAGCACTTTGAACACATTTTATAAGTGGTCATAAACTTGTAAATAACTCATGAAAGAATAAAGTTCCATGAAAACCAAGCACACCATTGTTTTTCTCGTGAAATTCTCAATACGTTTGATCTGTTACATGACCCTCTTCCCATTGCAAATAATAAAGTTGGATCCAAAATGGCCGACTTCAAAATGGCCACCATGGTCAACACCCATCTTGAAAAGTTTTCCCCCTCCCATATACTAATGTGCCACAAACAGGAAGTTGATATCCCCAACCATTCCCATTTTATTTAGGTGTATCCATATAAATGGCCCACCCTGTATAAATACACATAGCAGTTTACAACGTCTAAAAGTCAGGTTAAAAAGATAGAAGAGCAGATAAATAATAATCTGTACCTGAATATAAAACAGCATTCCCACAGCAATAGTGGTGCCCAGTGCCAAACCCAAAGCAAAAAGAGTTGCTGCAAAAGCTGCTACACTGAATGGCATTATGGGATAGTGGACACGTCGTGCAGCACTCATGTCTATCTTCACTGTGCTCCAACCAAAAGAGATCTGCAGCAAAAGGAAAGAGAACGATGTATGAGCAAGGCTTAGACTCAAGAGCTTCTGATTTAGATTACAAGAACTATATCGTCACTAAAACCAAATACTTGCTGCTGAACACTCTTCTTGGAGGGTTTTTTCACTACGTTTTGGAACATGACTGTGGGGATTTTCATAAATTCAGCTATAAGCTAAACTCAAGCATTAGTGAGTTTAGGCAACAATGTTGAGCAATAAGGCCTGACTCACTGTTTACTCCCAACTACAACAATGTACAGTGCAGTACTGTACTAAATATTTGTATATTGTGTCTTAATGTGCAGTCAACATCCATTTCGGTCAACGTCCTGTTTCACAGAACAAAATGGCAGACGTTAAATGGTGCACACCTGTATTCATTTCAAGTAAAATGCTAAAATAGAAGCATTCCCATCAGTGGTCTTAGACTTTCGGCCTCTGATGTAAGTAAAGGTGAATCTCTAGTAGTCCTTTTATGAACTGCACAATATGCGAATACTCAAAATAAAAAAAAGATTACCGATACAATTCTAGTACAGTAGTACCTCGGTTCTTGTCCTTAATTCATTCCAGAAGGCTTGTCGAGAACCGAAAACGATGAGTACTAAGCAAATGTACATTGAATGAATCCGTTCCAGACCCCAGAAAATCCACACTGTGTAAAGCATTTTACGCAATATTGGAGATGTATTGTACAGGTGCCCCTGATTTACCGGGATATGTTCTAAAAAATCCATCATAAGTTAAATGTATCATGAACTGAGGAGTTTAGCGTGAGTTTGGTCGAGCGGACTATAGTGTATCATAGTGGAGATATGGAAAGCATACTATGATAAGTAATGATAAATACATTAATGTTTAAAACACTTACATTAACCTACAATTGAACAAAATCATTAACACAAAGCTTATTTTATAATAAAGTGTTGAAAAAACTCACGTAATTTAGTGAGTAATGGATTGAAAGCAAACCACTTACTCTATTGGTGAACTCAGGGCACGAGCATAGCCACTAACTGCAGCCTGGGTTCTGGAGGATTCAGTTCCTGATTTCCTTTCAGTTGGCTCTTATAATAACTAGCCTTTTTAGGACTCATGGAGATTTATTTGCACTAAGAATACATTACTGTAGATGTAAAAATAAAGAAGAACACAATAAACACAGCGGAGATCTTCTCTGAGCATGGGCTATTGTGAATCTGAACCACTGAATCACTATGTACTCGAATTGGAAATCATGAATTGTGAATCAAATTTCGGCTGAAACGAGTCACGTGGTTTGATTCATACAAGTTTAAGTAGGTGCGCCAAGCAAACCACGAGAACCAAGACAAATTTTTCTGGTCAAAATGCCTCTAGAACTGAATTTGAAAAAGTTCCGAGGTGGTTGAGAACTGAGGTACCGATGTATTTGAAATCATTCACTACAGCCTAAATGGATAAAATACGAACCCGGTCATATAGCTCTGTGTACATTGTCATGACGAAGATAAAAGCGGCATGCATACACCCCAAAGGAGCAAGGAGGAGGAAAGTGGTGAAGTATGCATGATTCTGATGTCCACAGCAATTGTTAATCCAGGGGCAGTGGTGGTCCATCTTCATTACACACCTAATAAAGAGAAAAATAATATTTGGTATAAATAGTTAATTGAATCAAATGCATTCTTTTGAGAAAATGAATTATCTCAACATAGGTAACTTGAGGTAATGCTTCAGTATAGTTAGTACATCACTACCTGTTACACTTCCTGCAGTGGTGAGACCTTGGAGCTTTATAACCTTGACAGACTCGACAGAACTGCAAGTACATACCGTCTTGATGATTGTCCTGTTAGAAAGAAGATCAACATGGAGCTTGATTAAACGACCAATTTAGTTCAATCGGGTTACAGCAGAAAACAGTGACATCAAACTTCCTGCCTAAAACTAATTACCGGTCTCCACTCTAAGGGAATGTATCCAGGACCCACAAACATGGCGTTGAAATAGTTGTAGAGAATGAGGACAGTCCAGTTGATAAGCATGATGAAATTAATGCTGCCACTTGTGGAGTCCAAGGGCCAGTACCATATAACGGAATCCACAATAGCCATGGAGGAGCACACAGCGATGACACTTAGTGCAATAACCGGACCCCAGTGACAGAGCCTCCTAACCTCATGGAGGTTTTCAAATACGATAAAGGCAGATATAAAATTCATCGTGTACTGTGTTTCCTCAGCTGTAAAAGTTCCTTAGAGCGACAAATGTCGAGATACGTTGTCTTTCTCTAATTCAATCAATTGACCAGTAATGGAAATGCTTTCTGTCTTCTCCGAAACATCCAGCGATCATGGGTTACAGCAGCAGTGCTTGTCGTAGTGTCAATGGCTCTGATGGTGTGTGGCATCCTTTCTCGCTGACCACTTCTTAACTTTGCTCTCAAGCTGGATGCCAGTCACCCATCTAGGAAAGAGAGTGGAGGACATATGGTTTAGAAGTGATGTAGTATGGAACGAGTGACTACACTGTGGGATGTTAAAAGTAGACTGCTGGTTAATTG
The DNA here is from genome assembly GCA_025084515.1 of Ancistrus triradiatus. Lineage (NCBI taxonomy): Eukaryota > Metazoa > Chordata > Actinopteri > Siluriformes > Loricariidae > Ancistrus > Ancistrus triradiatus. The sequence goes on along the minus strand of JAJAGP010000351.1, from coordinate 316,751 downwards.
CAGGCTGACTGATCTACTCCCAGTTCAGTAGGTAGAAGGTACTGAACTACTGACCAGAACGTCCAGGGTTCAAGTTCCAGCACTTCAAGGTGTCATTGTTGGGAACTTGAGCCTGGCCCTTAACCCACAGCTGCATGGATTGCACATTTTAAGACTGTATCGGTTGTAAGTCACTCTAGATATGAGATAAGCGATAAACGCACCCCTGCAGATAGCAAAGAGGGGCAGTGCCCATGGACCTGTATCGTCACTCTTTAGATTACTACTTGAACTTACTTTGTGGTGCTATTTAAAGTCAAAGTCAAGGTCCAAGTCAGATTTATTTCTATAACACTGTTTACAATGCAGCACTGTCTCTAAGCAGGGTCACAATTTTCCCTTATTTAATATTATCTAAGGCCAATCCCGAATTGAGCAAGCCTTGGGCGACAATGGCAAGGAAAAAAAAACCTAAACGCTGTAAGGAAGAAACCTTAGGAAGACCTCCTTGGGCGGCTTAGATGATATATGTAAGAATGAAACTAAGTAATCTAATTAAAATGTTAATAAACAGAAGCTATATAAATATTAACAGAGAGAACATATTAAAAAACATAATAATTAGAATAAAGTATAATATGTACACTAATAATTTGCGAAAATGTAATATTAAGATGAGTATAATAAAATAGAGAATATATAAGCCATATAATGTACGGCAATTGTGAAAACAACTAAACACAGAGTCAGTGTAGGATCTTGTGTCCTGAGCGGGAAAGTTTTGTGATGTTATACTCAGTCAACCGGAGGAGGGAGAAAGTTACTGCCCTCTGGTGTGGTCTGAGCTATGATGTGAGGACTGGAACTGAATTTACAACAATTCTTTTTACAATAGGGATGGGAATCACAAGGCATCTTATGATACAATATCATCACGATATGTTGCCCACGATAACGATGATATCACGATAATCACCTACATTACATCACGATACCTGTGCAACTGAATATAAAATACTACTAAATTAGCAAATAGCAGGAATTACGTACCGTATTTTTTGGACCATAAGGCGCACTTAAAATCCTTTAACTTTCTCAAAAATCGACAGTGTGCCTTAAAATGCGGTGCGTCTAATGTATGAATTAATTCTGGTTGTGCCTTCTGACCTAGACCGATTGTCGATTGGTACACGGCCCTCATAAATCTGTCAAATGTTTTTACCACGGCCTTGGTAAGTTTACTAAGCTTACGGCCCCATAGTGCGCAGCATAGCGGAGTAATACGGTATGTTGCTTCAGCATTAGGGTACGTGCATCTTTCATTCTCTCATTTTTCGAAGCGATTGCAAACACAAACGCTATCAGTCACGCAGTACAACATGGACATAGAGCAGCTTTTAGAGAAATTCACATAACGAACCAATGGTACGGAAGGTGAGGGAAGCAAGAAGAACGCCCTGCACCAGTAAGACCAAACCTGAGCTTCTGAGGGACTTAGAGTTTTGTTTTCATTTCATTCATGCGCTTATAACCCGGTGCCTTTATGTATGAACATAGATCCGTTAGCTGTCCGATCCATTGATATCGCGCCTTATAATCCGGTGCGCTTTATGGTCCGAAAAATACGGTATTCATTAATGTCAGTTTCACAGAATTTGACAACCAATAGGAAAAAACGCACAACATGAACACACATGCACTGACTGCAACTTGTCCATTTCTGTGTGTATCATCAGTGTTAAAATGTCTAAATACAGGAAAACTGTGCCTGACTAAAATCTTTTCAAACTGTGTAAATTAAGCTTGCAGGAAGAAAAGAAACAAAACAAATTAATACAAAATGAGCATTCATTCAAAAATTAAACATAAAAAATAAAATAACATACATTTCATTTAACAAGCATAACCAACCTGTTTTGTGCAAACCTTGGAACAGTGTTTACCGACTTGTTTTATGCAACCTAGCCACGTGTCAGTTCATCCTCAAATATGCATGTTCTTCAGGAACAGCAGCTAGTCAACGTGCTCAGAAGTTATTGTACTAGAACACTGCATTTACATTTACAGCATTTAGCAGACGCCCTTATCCAGAGTGACTGACAATGGGCACAATCTTACAATCCAAGCAATTGTGGGCTAAGGGCCTTGCTCAAGGACCCAACAATGGCAGCTTGGCAGAGGTGGGATTTGAACCCTGGACCTTCTGGTCCATAGTCCAGTACCTTACCCACAGTCCTGCTAGGCTAGCATTTCTCCCCTGTGAAGTTCTTTTTATTCACAAGTTTACCCTATTGGTTAGCGTCCGCCAAGTCAAATTGGAGAAAGAGTCCCTTTAGAACGCCTGCATGTTTAAACAAAAATATCAATAGTTGTCACCAGTGTAATGATAATGATGATACGATATATCGCCATATCAATATTTTGCCCCACCCCAATTTTACACCAGTGGTAATAACCCATGAAGACTATTTCAGTTTTTGGAGTCCTTAATCTCTGTCATTAATTTCAGCTCTCTGACGAGTAGAAATGTGATAATATAACATGCAAGTATGCGCTGTTTGACATGCACGATATGCAATCTTAAATCATTTCTCTGTAGAGGTGTGTGCAGTGCATTGCTTTGCTCAGCCCCTTCTTATGCCATGCGTGCACTCTCTCTCTCTCACACACATATACATACACACAAAAACACATTTAGGGAAGGAGAAACCGTCTATTATGTGACTGCGCAATGACATGAGGAGGAAACTGAGAGCCTGCAGAAACTGTAAAACTTGCACGAGGCTCTAAGGAACTACTGCATTTGTCTTTTGCGTCATGTTGCAAAAACTCAGTTCTTAAAAATGGTGCGTCAGCTTTTCACCACAAATAGAAACTGATTTTCAAATGGAATCTAATTCGCAACTGACCCATGATTCACACACGATTCCCCTGCTGCGGAGCACAGAGCCATTCACATAAGTGGGAACACCTGCTCAACATCATCGTCTCTGTGTTTATAAGGAGCACAGCTCCAGCTAAACATCGCTCAGCATTCAGTCTGCTCATGCCACGTCAAGTCAAGTCAGATCTATTTATATAGCGCTTTTTACAATGAAGCATTGTCTCAAAGCAACTTTACAAGTTTAGATTATTCCTAATAACACGTCCAATCCCAATTGAGCAAGCCTAGGGGGGCCCCCGACAGTGGGCAAGGAAAAACTACTCCCCGTGAGTGTTATAGGAAGAACCTTGAGAGGGAGGACCAAGACTCAAAAAGGGACCCAACCTCCTTGGGCGGCGTAGATGATAAATCTAAATGATGCAGAGAAACTTGTTCATGCGTTTATAACCTCAAGGTTGGATTACTGCAACGCCTTACTTACTGGATGCTCTAGTAAGTCTATAAATAAACTTCAGTTAGTTCAGAATGCAGCTGCCCAAGTGCTAACTCGAACTAGAAAATTTGATCATATCACTCCTGTTCTATCATCACTACACTGGTTACCAGTCATGCCAGGTGTGCCTAACATATCTTTGTGACTAATAATGACACCTTCAGCACCACAGGCTGTGCTGTTGGGTCTGCCGTTACAATGTGGTACTACAGCAGCTAATGTATAGCTGGCATGGTAATATATGAGTTAATCACATTCATTACAGGGACAATAACCTTATCGGACCACAGACATATATGGGAACAGACGTGCAGCGCATACATAGTTATCTCTTATTAATAAAACGTTCAGATTTCTTATTTCTCCAAAACCAATTAAAGCCCAAAATGCTGTAACTCTACTCTCATTCATTAAATAATGGTTTTGATGGTTACACCAGTGGTTGGCAACCATTTCAATGCTGTGGGTATTCACATTTGTGGAGCACCAGAGCTATATGAAGCACCATGCTGGCCGAGCAGAGACCAATGGACAATGTTACAAAATAGTTAAAGCAAATTAGCTGTTACCATGGAAACAATAAATAAGTATCATGTCATGAGGCCTGCCGTCACAGAAAGGTAACGTAGCACCCTCTGACCAATCAGAATCTGGGATTCAATAGCGCTGTTGAATAATTTAACACATTTTATTGTTTAATGAGAGCAGTTTTAATAATATGTAAAACTACCTACAGAGTCAAAATGCTTACCAGTTAACGATTCCTGAAACATCACTCACCCCCTATTGATCTGTACTCTCATCCTACGCAATTTAGGTTACTTTATTATACAAATCCGACGTATTTAAAAAAATAATAATTTCAATAACTCCGAATATCGTAAAATTTAGACAACAGCTTAACCACATTTCTAGCAACCGCAATCAGGCTAACTACAGACCCAGAAACATAAGATGATCGTTCACAAATGTGCCCGATCAGTGCAGCGTTACCATTTCATCTGCATCATGTATAACATCTGGAAATACTAATTACTCTTAAATGTAATGAGCAATTTGCTTTAGGATAAATTGGCAGCTAGCAACAAGCGTTCATTCCACCCACCTCGGATACTCGTTACTTCCTACTACGCTTTCGCGCTGCCCGAATCGGAACCCTACGTCCTAGTCCCTACACACTGCAAAGTGTACAGTACGCACTTATCATGCTTTAGTCCAATTCATTTTGAAAGGGGCACCGAAAGGCACTGAGAGCTCTGGGTTTTCTACGTAAAGCTTTAAGATATTCTTCGTAAAAGACAGAACTATTAAACAACTAGTGCACTACATAGGTAATAATGTGCTGTTTGGAACGCAGCCTCTGAGAGGCGCGACACTCAAGATATAAAATAGGACATTAAATATAACATTATTAAACAGTTCGACGAGACCAAAGTTACAGTATTACCTAGATATGTTTTACACATGTAAACCAGCGTAATAGGCTTAATTCCTTTCAGAATCATAAATGCGTTAAGTAATTTCGGCGGAACTCATGCTAGGTAACAGGAACCAGAAGTGACGGCAACGTCAACAACAACAACATCTGATTGAAGCAGCGTAGCGACAAGCCGGTTCGGTCCGTCACACGCCATCGAAAATCCCTTTTACAACAATGTCTTCGGATTTTGAGACCTACGAGCAGGAGTTCGGAACTCTGACAGCGGAAATTACCAATAAAATTGGCCGAATACCTAAGCTAAGTGGAGGTAAGCGTTGAATTTAGCTCGCTAGTCTTGCTAGGTGGTAGAAGCAGTAGCTTAGCTTAAAGCCAGTATTCAGTTACCAAGCCGAGAATGGCGTTTTGTTTTCCAGGCTGTAAATGGACGTTTTAAGTGTGTTGTTAATGTCAGAGACAACACAAAACAACAAAAACGTTTTATTAATGCTTAGTTTCGTCCTTCTAGAAATGGAAACGTTTGACGTCTAAGAAACGTTACTGCTTATACTGCTAGTATCGTTACCTTGTGTAGTAGTTGTCAGCTCAACAACACAATTATTGTCACAGCTGTAGTTGCTCTTTCTCCTCTAACGCTTGCTGTGTTTTAAAAGAGTACTGAACATTCGAATCTTAATCCCCAAACTAAATCTCTCTCCAGATCCTTCAGGATCCTTTTCTTGTGCACTCGTATATAAGGTGTGAACCGCATAACGTCCGTTCGCGTATACGTCCGTGATCCTTATTATTAAGGGTATTGACCTACTTAACACGCATATTAACATTTGCCAAATACACTTACTACTTCATTCATTGGGTAAACCTCCTTGTTTATGGCAGTTTTCACGTTGTATTGTTCTACAATTACAGACTGTAGTCCTCTGGTTTTTTTTTCTACATATTGTAGTTGTTTGTCCTCTTTACTTATCTGTTTCTCCAGTAGTCAGGACCACAGGTACCCCGTACTGCAGTGACAATGACATGGCGTGTTAGTGTTGTATTGTTCTGGATGAGACACAGCAGTGCTTCTTCTGGAGTTTTTTTAAACAGCTGGTAGAGTCACTGCTAGACTGAAAAAAACAGTTCACCCAACCAAAAATGTCCAGTCACCAGCATCCTGTATGCTGCAGCCATTACGTCATCACTGATGAAGGATGCTTAAGAATGACTAACACACACTGCAACAACAGAGGAGCCATTGTCTCCTCTGGCTTTATGTTTACATATAGAGTGCACAGTGAGAGTGAACTCCCCAGCAGCACTGCTGTGTCCCAGTAAAGCCATACACTAACAACAAACCACCACCACGTCAGTGTCAGTGCAGTGCTTAAGAATGAGCCATCAACCCAAATAGTACCTGATCTGTGGTGGTCCTTTACTGGGGGTCTTACAAAGAGATAGAACAAGGTATGTAGAGAAACAGATTATCTACAGTCTACAATTGTAGAACTAAAAAGTGCTTTCTATTTGGTTCGTGGAACTGCTAAAATGGAAAGTATAAGAAACAATTCGGGTGTAGCTAATAAAGTGATGAGTGAGTGAATATTAAACTGTTGGTAGTACAGCAGTTTTGTACTGACACATGTAACAGCACAGCCTCTAATACAGAATGTTCTTTTTTTTCTTAAATCAAAAAACCAAGTTTTGCTAAACGCTGAGTGCCATTTTGCTGGTGTTGTGCTCCTTATGAGCTCCTTGAGATGGTGAGGGATGATTATGAGGCGGGGGGGGGGGAGCAGGTCCTTGCAACTCAGGAGAATTTACGTGTGGCTGGATATTGCCATTTCTTTGGCATGAGAACCCTGCATGGATCGGCAAGGACAGTTGCACATTAGTAATAAGTTGGGCAAGTGTTCTCCTACTTAGAAAAGATGGGAGGAGGTCTGTAATTTTTCATGCATAGGTAGCACTCTCAACTATGAGAGACAAAATGAGAAAAAAAATCCAGGAAATCACATTGTAGGATTTTTAAATCATTTAACTGTAAATTATGGTGGAAAAATAAGTATTTGGTAAATACCAAAACTCAGTACTTTGTTAACGTAATCTTTGTTGGCAATGACAGAGGTCAAACGTTTCCTGTAAGTCTTCACCAAGTGTTTGCACACACTTGTAGCTGGTATTTGGCCCATTCCTCCATGCAGATCTCCTCTAGAGCAGTGATGTTTTGGGGCCGGTCGCTGGGGCAAACATGGACTTTTAGCTCCCTCCAAAAAATTTTCTATGGGGTTGAGGTCTGGAGACTGGCCTAGGCCACTCCAGGACCTTGAAATGCTTTTTACTTACCTTTACCTCCTTTGTTGCCCGAGCGGTGTGTTTGGGGTTTTTATTGTCATGCTGGAAGACCCAGCGACGTTCCATCTTCAAATGCTCTCAACTGATGGAAGGAGGTTTTGGCTTAAAACTTATGTTACATTGGCCCCGTTCATTCTTCCCTCAACAACGGATCAGGTCGTCCTGTCCCCTTCTGCAGAAAACATCCCCAAAGCATGATTTGTTTCCACCCCTCCTCCCCCCTCTGCTTCACAGTAGGTATGGTGTTCTTGGGATGCAAAACTCAGCATTTTTCTTCCTCTTCCTCCAGTTGAGTTTTTGTACCAAAAAGGTTTATTTTTTTTTTTTTATTTGACCACATGATATTCTCCCCAATCCTCTTCTGGATCAGCCATATTCTCTCTGGCAACTTCAGACAGGCCTGGACATGAACTCTGGCTTAAGCAGGGGGGCAAAACGCCTGGCACTGCAGGCTCTGAGTTCCCTCTCAACGTAGTGTGTTGTTACTGATGGTAGCCTTTGTTAACTTCTTTGGTCCCAGCTTCTCTGCAGGTCATTCATCCAGGTCCCTCCATGTAGTTTCTGGGATTTTTTTCTCACCGTTCTTGTGATCATTTTTGACCCCCACAGGATGAGATCTGCCTTGGACACCCAGATGAGGGAGATTATCAATGGTCTTGTATGTCTTCATTTTTTTTATCAATGGTCTTTGTATGTCCTTTTCCATTTTCTTTTTCTTACAGTTTGCTCCCACAGTTGATTTATTCTCACCAACCTGCTTGGCTATTGTAGATTCACTCTTCCCAGCCTGGTGCAGGTTCTACAATATTTTTCTTCCTGGTGGTCCTTCTCGAAGCTCTTTGGTCTTGAGTTTGGACTCTGACTGTTTGAGGCTGTGGGACAGGTGTCCTTTTATACAGATAACGAGGTCAAACAGGTGCCATTATAACAGGTAACGAGTGGAGGCACAGAAGAGCTTCTTAAAGATGATGTTACAGGTCTGTGAGAGCCCATAAATCTTCTTTGTTGTGGGTGACCAAATACTTATTTTATTTTCCACAATGATTTACAATTAACTTCTTTAAAAATCCTACAATGATGATTTTTCCTTGGATTTTTTTTCTCATGTGTTGTCTCCCATAGTTTTGAGGAAGTAAAGAGTAGGAAAGGGGTGTGAATGTGGAAGGAGTGTAGTGGTGAGGAGAAGATGAGGGGCAGAGAGGGGGGGGGAATGATGGAGGGGATTGCAAGGAGTTATAGTAAAGGGAGTAGGAGGCGGAGAAACGAGAGGATGTGGGGACAGGAAAGCCAAGGCTTTTCACCGCCTCTTTTTCCCCTTCTCAGACCTCTCACATCTTTCTAAGTATGAGGGAGAACTTGCACAGTCAGTGACTAACTAAATACTTTTTTGCCCCACTGAGTAGATACTTAGAGTGAGTGGGGTAAGGAAGGGCTGAGCTAATCAATGCACTTCAGGAAGCTTTACATTGGAATGATTGAAAGAAAATCAGTATGTGGTGGCCAATGCTCCTTTTAAATAAATAAGTCTAGAGGAAACTGCAGTCTTTTTGCTATTTAGTCAATACCCGTTACAGGTGCTCCTCGGATTAAGAAGGTTTGGTTTACAATATATCGACTTAACGATGGGAATCCGATAATACAAGTAACACATCCAAGAGAAACCATATTCTGATTTTGAATTTCACAAATCTAGCAAGACTGTCATGATTTTATTCCGACATTGGAAATTTGTCTGCAATGGTGAAATTGCCTGAAAAGTTGTATTATTGTAAGCATTATTGAGACAGTGATCCTCACAATTTACAAGTTTAATTGCCTTTGTGTCCCTTTTGTATTAATAAATCTGTTTTTTTGTCATGTTTAAATGCATAGCATGTTGTTAGAAAATATTAGTGTAAACCACAGAATTTTACACAGTGTCCACAAGAAGTTACTCCCCCACCTATATCTTCAGTGAGGAGGTTAAGAAGGAATTAAAGAGCCCAAAGGTTCAGAGTTGTACAATTTCAGTGATTCTTGGAATTTTCAAAGCTTTAAATCTGTCTGAGAAGCTGTTTGGAAAAGAATTAGCAATTCCTGAGAAATAAACCATTCCTGAAGAGTTAGCGTTTCGTGAAAGCAAATCCACAAAGTGCAGTAACCATTTCACCAATGATGTCACGATTACTGCTATCTACCATATTTCCTGGTTTCCAATTTCTCAGTTCAGGATGTCTTTGTCAGGAGATCCAAGAACAGACTGTCCTTGCTGTACATGGACCGTTTAACAAGATAAAGACCCAACTAGATTTTATTTAATATTGAAACGTTTGTAGAAAACTGATTAAAACAAGTCTGCCTGGAAATGTGGCCAGCTCAGGACGTCATGACTTTAGATGGACATCACCTAATGCATGCTTGAATAACATTTTACATAAAACCACTTTCACACACATGCTTTTATTGGGAGTTAAACTCTAAGTGTTAAATGTGGTAAGATAACCCCCAAATCAAAGTCTTGTTTAGTTTGATGTGGCAGCTTTTGTTTCAAGATGTGTATTGAGCCCTGCAGAAACAAGTGAATGAAACAATTTAAAATAAAATGAGATTGGTGATTCAAAAAATGATTCAGGAATAAAGGAGCTCCACAGTCTTGCAATCATTCTTGAGTGAAGCCCATATGAATCATCCAGAAAATGTGACTACAGAAGACAAGACACCAGGCTCATGTCCACCAAATCTATAGTATGTTTTATTATTTGTCGTATGTCATACCTTTCAGTGCAAATGTGTGTGCTGAATTAGGTGGAGGCTTTGTGTGAATGACACAAAGTCAGGGGATTACAGATAAAGCTAACCCGGTAATTACCCGGATTTTCAGTGTGTAAGAGGCTTAAGACATGCCACACGCACTTTAAATTGTTAGAGTACTCATTAGATTGGCAAATGAAGAAGACTATTATCTATTATGGATGAAATGTGAATGGATTTGTCTGAGGGAGGAAAGGGCAGATGTGGGGGGCATCCTTCAGCACTGGCCTGGATCAACCTCAGTTCAGGTTACATGCTGGCCTGTACACACTGTAAATTTCTGTATTAAGCTCCCTGGACTCTCTGTTCGGTTCTGACCAGGATAAAGCAGGGTTAAAATGTGAAAAAAACAGTGGTGAAATTACTCTACTGTATTTTCCATACTCGTTTTCTTCTGGACTACAAGTATGTGCCGTTTTAATGCCTGTATCAGGGGTGTCTCTATAACACACACATATATTTATATATATATATTATATATATATATAAATATATATAATATATATAATATATATATATATATATATATATATATATATATATTACTATGTTATACACATGTTTTGATTTGATATGAGCTATGAATCGAATACATTAAGGATTTATTAAACAAACAAACAAAAAAAAAAACCCAACAACTTTACTGAGGCTTTCGTCAACCAGCACAGCCGCAGTTCAAGACATTTACAGCATTTAGCAGACGCCTTTATCCAGAGCGACTTACAACTTAAACAGTCTTACAATCCAAGCATTTGTGGGTTAAGGGACTTGCTCAAGGACCCAACAGTGGCAGCTTAGTGGGATTTGAGCCCTGGACCTTCTGCTCCAGAGTCCAGTACCTTAACCACTAGGCTACCACAGTCCCAACAGTGACATCTAGGGGCAGATTGTGTAATAGTAACGCTGTGTTGCAAGACAATTGATCAAAGATTCAAGTCCCTGCTCCATCTAGATACTGTAAGTAAGGAAAGAGCATACAATATCACCACAGAGATGTTAAGCATTGGGCAGAATCAGAAACGGGTAAGCTTTATGTTGTTGTTTTTTTTTATGTGAGAAAATAGAAACGCAAATATAATAAATACGTTTTCATAATTTTCTTTAATGCAAACCTAGAGAGAATATAGAGGCAAATGCTTCAGAAGAGAGTGTGGACCCTGAGATGCCTGGACCATGCCCTTAAAAAAAGAAATCGGCAGTGGCAGAGCTCTTTGGTGAATTTTGTTTTATTTTTTATTTTTTTAACCTCAGCGAAGCAAGCCATTTTCCAAGCTTGCAGAGCATGAAGTTGTATTATTGGCCTCCTTGATCTCTACATTAAAAAATGAGTTGAAATAAAATTTCTTTCTTCATTTTGTATCAAAAATATATCGTATTGTGGAGCAAAAACAGCAATATGTATTGTATTGTGAAATGTCTGTATCGTTGCACCCCTAATCTGCATCATGTTCGGTGAAACAGGACATTGACTGAACAATGCCGTTGTCATACAGTAGTTTAAATATTTTGCACAGAGTGTTTTATTTTAAAAAGTAATATTAATTAAAAATACAATATGAAAACATTTAGTACAGTACTGTACAATACATTAATTCTTATCTTTGACCAAAACATGTTTACATCTATGGCAGCAATTCCATTGCAGTATCCAATGAATTCCAACACAGACACACCTCATTCTTCTTAATGAGCTACTGATTAGGTGATCAGCTGAACCAAATCATATTTATTGAGAAAGATGCAATAAAGCTGTAATTAAAATATTGATTACTTTCTTTATCTTTCCAAAGTTAATAATATTATTAAGTAATTAGTACCTGAGTTTTGTTATACCTTTTCTTTGGGTTAATGTTTGAATAAGTAATCGAGATCTGAAAACTGCATCTTCTTTATTTTGACCAGTACATAACCAGAGAATAGTAATGATTTTGCAGTGGTCTCTTAATTCTTTTGCTGCTTATATTAAAGACAGATCTGATTTCTTATTGTAATCCTTAAGTCCTCGGACTTTAAAGTGAACACACATTGATCAGACGACTGATGTTCAGATAACAAATGCTTTATTTGCTTATTTGGGAGCTGCCAATATGTTATGCTGAAACAAGTGTTAAGAAAAGTGTGTTGTTCTTTCACTTCTCAAAATCCCATGTTTGTAGACTGATTAAGAACCACAGAACTCAAGCTAGCTTTATTCATTCACATGATTCAGCTGGTATTGGTGCTGTTTAGGCTTTGTTGTGAACAGCAAAGTACTTGCAGGTTTAAATGAGAACCCAAGGAGAATGTGAACCTGTGTTCCATTAAACTTACATGTGTATTTTTTTTTATTAACAAAAGCATTATATAGTGTATTTTTTATTTACCCCAGAACAAAAATGCCTGCCAATCACATGGCATTAAAAATGGAGTAGAGATGTGAAGATACAACTTGATAAGAAAAGTTTAACTTTGTGGTATTGTGGTTTGTTTATGGATCTCCTGGGCTTGTGCCTGTGCCCGGTGCATGTCAAATAGTGCCGTCTGTACTGCCTCTGTATAGAACGGCTTTTGTTTGCTCACCTTACACAGAATTGCCCCTGGCTGCTTACTATGTGGGCTCTGAGGTTATACACTGGTTGAAAAAAGGAATGATGTCCAACAAAAGTAGGAGGTGCTTTTGTTTGGAGCACACTGACTCCTCTGGTTTTATACTGGTTTATGTATGGTTTAGAGCTGAGTTTCATTTGATTGGTCCTTTCTTAATCATTACAAATGAACATTTTTACATTGTCACAAAGCAGCAATTGAAAAAAGTATAGAGTGGTGTGGAAAATTCTCTGAAAAACAAAGAAATCTTGTAAGGAACCAGGCTTAAATGGTCCTTCTGTAGCTAAATATGATAAACAAGAAATAATTGTATATCAAGTCATATGTAGGCTACAGCGTATTATGTTGTTAATAAAAGCCTGGAGAGATTATTATTTTTTGTTTTTATTTTTTTCACATTTAACTACACTTATTGATGGTCAGGGCTGTGGGTGTCAGCCTAAGTGTGCTCAGCGCGGCAGGACCTCAGTAGGGGTTGCTATTGAAGAACCAGGAGATGATCCCCCTACTGGCCTTCCCTCCTCAGACACAACCAGTCATGTGCCTTACCAGAAGGCACCACTGGGACTTAGTTAGTATAGAAGAGTATATTTATTGTCATTGCACAAGTACAACATGATTAAGTTTGCATCTCCCTTAGCAGAATGCTATACAAATTGAACTGCAATAAGAAAACATGTGCAAAGTTCAGTGTCTGAGGCTCAAAAACCAGATCAGTATGGAATATGGGCAGAGTTATAAGTGATAAATAGTACCCAGTGTTCATCTAATGTTGTTGTTGTTGTTATTAGTGGGCGGTATCATGTCATTAGGTGGTTAGGGATGTTCCGGCTGCTTAACACTTGAACAGTTGTAATTGTATGTATACCAAGTCCCCTAGATGCGAACCTTCGATTAAGGAACTGTCAAATATGAGAATGTGCATGTGCAATACGTTTTAAAATTGTTTAAATAAATGCAAAATTAAAACCTGTGGCAGAATTTCAAGTTGCGTGTCAGTGCGGTATTTCACAGCAGAACGTTGTTTACTTGTCTCAGTCATATTCAGGATTTATCAAGAAGTGGTTGTTACAGACTGTCATGATTGGGCAGTATGTGGGAGATGAACATTAGAAGCCGGTACAGAGCAAAGTTTTAATAAGAAACTAAAAAAAAAAATCCACTGCAGAACTGTGTGCAATAATGAAACTTGGACCTGGGCAAACAATCCAAAACACAGCAGGCAGGAATGGCGGGATACGCGGAAGAGGGAAAGTGGACAGGAACTGAAATCGTAACAGCGTGAAGCACACCGAAGCGAAATGTACTCACTTTGTGCCAAACAAAGGACATGCAGGGTTTACATAACCAAGGAAGTCGCACTGTAAACAAAGGTGATGCATCGCACAGAGATGACATGAAAGGAACGATGGAGGCTGGGAAGTGTAGTCCGGTAGGACGGTCGATGTGACACCAACTGTGTACAGTACATGCCTCCTTTTTGTGGAATGATTGCAGTATTTTCCACCCAGAATATCTGGTATTAAGCGTATAAGCAGTGATGATCTCTCTAAGAAGCAGCGAGGCATAACAGTGAGCACTAAAATAAACGTAAGCGAGATCAGGTGTTGGTGGCTGACGAGCTGGATGCTTAGACTAAAAATGTTGGACATGTAAACTTTTGGACATGCGACCCCCACTCTCAGAACGGAACTGGTTTGTATCTTTGGGGCTAAAGGCCTTTTCACAGCGAGTTATGCTACAGCTTGGCAGGTGTATTTCTATCATCTCATCGGCCTCTTTAGAACTTGAATTGTTTCCTTTTGCTTTTTGATTGTTAACGGACAAAAAAAACAAAAATGCATGTCACATTTTGAAAAAAAACCACACATATATCTGAACCGGACAGACTGCGGTGCTGCATAAAATTTTTAATCAGAGCCTCTTCTAATTTCTGCATTGTTCATATGCCTTAAAATCAGGCTGACCAATCAGAGCGCAGTTAGGCAGAACTGATCATCCTGCTAGTAGCAGAGAACAAGATCTTAGATGATATGCAACACGCTGACTATAAAAACATGGGTATTAAAGACAATATCTGGTGAAATATAGCTGAAAGGCTGGAGAATGATGGTGAGAACATCACACTGACTGTATGGAACTGTTTTCTTGTTTATCTAAGAGCATCCTTGTCTGTTCATGCCCACAAACAATGCAAACATGAGCTTCCTGCACTAATCTTCATGTTTCTTTGTTTTTTATGTGGACGACATAAGAGCACATAACACATTAAGAGCAGGGAAATTAAAAATAGTAAACCGGGACGGGGAGTTTGTGTTTTTTACACATTTTGTGTAAAAAAAAAAAAGAAATTTTACTCATTGTGAATAGGTCTTTATGCAGGGATGCATTAGAAATGTTTCAGGTGCTTTCAAGGCATGATATTGCTTAGAAATGGGGATGTGATTCACTTTGAGGTTTAATCCTTACACTGTATTTATCCCTGGCATCAATCCCACTAGCTGTGAGAAGGAAAACGGGCACATCATTTTACACAGAAGTGTTTGGTGGAGCTGACATGGGTTTTGATTCGACATGAGATGTGTATGTTTTTCTTCACCCACTAACAAAGGTGTTTACACAGGGAGATATCAAATATGGATCTCTCTATGGCGTGTATGAGTAAATATAGCATCAAATGCATGCCTGTTTCTTCCTGTTGACGCAGGGAGTAGGGCTCTTGTCATAATGCGCAGCCCTCCCATCAACTGATCAATATGTTTTCTGCTTCTTCCCTTTCAGAGGACAAGACGCAGCTGGTTCTAAATGTCGACAAACAGCTTGAGGAAGTCAAAGAGTTGGTAGGTCTTTGATCAGTAATTTCCACGCTCTACATTTTCTAAATAATGAACTTGGATATTTTTCCCCTGCATAAACAACAGCCCAACTGTCTGCACCAGCATCAGACACGCTTCATGTGGCTGAAGTCTGCTCTGTGCTTACGGTGTGATCACGTCGCCATAATGCGCATTCAGCCTGACACCTCCTGACACATTTCACGCCATTATGTCAGGAAGGTGTCAGGAGAGGATATAGGGTGCATGTAAATGACTCCTGTGTGTGTTTCGTTATGTAATTGTTCATTGGACATGGTAAATCAGGAAGGTCCTTTGGTGGCTGTGACTTTGTGATTGTGCTCTCTCATGAGACATGGATGCATGACGGGTCTGTCAGTGAAAAGCTGTAGCGTAGACTTTAATGAAGCGGCACCTAGCAGATCCTCAGTGAGCTTTCCCCCATTTCTTTTAACTTTAAATAACCTGAATTAATATGCCGGTAAATGTTGCGCACTTCAGGAACAATTTTACCATTAGTCGAATGGCAGCCTTGATGCAAACCTGACAGTCTTTTTATGTAATGCTTTCATGTGTGCAGCCATTGACTGGGTTGTGTGTGAAAGGGTAAAAGCGTTTTTTGTAATCTGACACATCGCCAGCTGATGCTTTTATTTTGTAGCAATTATGATGCGTTTTTCATTATTAAAATATACCTTGGTGCTTAAGTTTGTGACCTTTTTAGAATTTCTATATTTTGCATAGCTAATATAATCTAAAACGACAAGCCATTAAGGTTGATATAGAGAACCCAGTTAAACAAATGAGACAAAAATATTATACTTGGTCGTTTATTTATTGAGGAAAATGGTCAGTTTCTCACATGTGAGTGGCAATGTGAACCTGTAAGATAAGCAGGTAATTTGAAGATAAAATAAACAGGCAGGTATTTTTACTCAAAGGGATAACAGAACATGGATCTGTCAAATTATGTTCGATACAAACCTCATAAACAGAGCTGTTCATGCTCATCAGGCTGGAAACAAAGCCATCCCTGAATGGAGAGTGGAATTGCAAGGAGCAATCACTGCTCTTCTCATCATGTGGCATGTGGACAAGACGGAAAGGTATTGGGGAAAAACATTTTGTGGCTAGATGAGACCAAAATATAACTTTTTGGTTTAAATGAGAAGCATCATGTTTGGCAAAAGAACTGCAATCCATTCCGGCTTAAGAACCTTGCCCCGTCTGTGAAACGTGGTGGTAGGATCATAGATGGATGCCATCATTGATGGAATTATGAATTCTCAGTTACACCAGCAAATTCTAAAGAGTCTTGAGTCTTGGTCCTCCCAAGGTTTCTTCCTAGAACTAGGGAGTTTTTCCTTGCCACTGTCGCCCTAGGCTTGCTCAATTTGGGATTGGACGTAGTTATTAGGAGATAATCTAAACTTGTAAAGTTGCTTTGAGACAATGCTCCATTGTAAAAAGCGCTATATAAATAAATCTGACTTGACTTGACTAAAGAAAATTGTCAGGACATCTGTCCGTGAAATGAATGTCAAGAGAATGTGGGTCGTGCAGCAAGACAACGACCCTAAACACAGTTAATTCTACCTAAGAATGGTGAAATAAGACTTTTTTTTTGCTATGGCCAAGCCAGATTCCTCCTGTATGGAGGAATGGGCTAAAATCCTCCAAGCTGATGTCCAGGACTGATATAGTTCAGTTGTAGTTATTGCTACAGAATGGGATCACACGAGATACTAGATTCTCATGCATTTGCCACTCACAGATATGTACTGTATTTTTCGGGCTATAAAGCGCACCGGGTTATAAGGAGCATTAAATGAAACAAAACTCTTAAGTTCCGTTAGAAGCTCAGTTTGGTCTTTACCTGGTGCAGGGCGTCTTCTTGCTTCCTCCACTTCCGTACCATTGATTCGTTAATGTTGAATTCTCTCACAGCTGCTCTATGACCATGTTGTACTGCGTGACCGATAGCTCGGAGTTTGAAATCTGCTTTGAAAATAAATGAATGAATGCACGTACCCTAATGCTGAAGCACATACCGTATTACTCGGTGATGCTGCGCACTACGGTTGCCGTAAGCTTCGTAACTTAAGGCCATGCTAAAACATTTTGACAGATTTATGAGCGCCGTGTACCATCTACAATCGGTTCTAGGTCAGAAAGCTCAACCAGAATTAATTCATACATTAGACGCACCGCATTTTAAGGCGCACTGTCGATTTTTGAGAAAGTTAAAGGATTTTAAGTGCGCCTTGTGGTCCGAAAAATACGGTAATGTTGGATAAATTCCCTCAAAAATACATGAGTAAGTATAGTATTTTTGTCTAATTCCTATAGCCTAAATTCCAATACAAAATTCACAGGTTTTGTAAAATAATGTTGAACAATTGCTGAATGTGTTTTGAATGAAATTACTGACCAAAATGAACAAATGTAAACATTAGTATAGACTAACCCTGCCAATGGTAATGCTTTACTATTACTGATAATACTTCCACACTGGTATTGTTTTTATTTAGTTTTGGACTGTATCCAAAATGGTCTCCAATACACTATTCCCTGCATTCTATATACCATATAGAACACCAGTAGCCTACAGATAACAGAATTGCTAAGTAAAGACTGAGCCAAAAAATGTAACTGAAAAACTTTGTGTTTTTATAGTGATATACAAAGAGCTCCGAAATGTCAGCGTGCACCGTGCAGTAGGACAATGCTTTCTGCAAATGTAATTTTTGAGCACCAGGGTGCAGTCATATGTCATATTTCCAATAGGCATATCTTGAATGAATGAATGAATGCCTTCATTATCTTAATTATCTTCCATTTTCCAATGGAAACTGGCTTGTTTGCTTGCTTTGAAATTCATTATAAGATATTCAGCATTTATTTATTAATTACATTTTGTTAAATTGTTACAGTAGCACATTTTGTTGCAGTAACATTATGAAAACATGTTGAAAAAATGTTTTCACTCGGTT
>JAJAGP010000351.1:283420-293420 GCA_025084515.1 Ancistrus triradiatus | reverse complement strand
AAAGGCAGTGTCTTGTAGTAGTGATACCAGGGACACTGACAGTTCAGTGATATGTTCAGGACAGTCTGCGGCCACGTGTTTCCTCTCATGGAAGGGCTTTCAACTGCCATTTGTCAGCAGGATAACGATCTGTCCCATACACAGCAAGGGTTTACCAGGAATGTGTTCACCAGATTGCAACAATTCCTTGGCCAAACCAGTTGTCGAATTTATCGCCAATCAAGCATTTATGGGACCAGCTGGGAACTAAGTGTGCAGGATCTACAGCCCCAGCAAAAGTGCCACAGGATTCCTTGTGGACCTGTGCTTCCAATGCCCAACCCTATCTCATCTTGTATCCAGGCTAGAAGTGGCCTAACAGGGTGGGTGAGTAGTGGGTGAGGTATGTATGTGTGATTGTGTAAGTTCTCCGACTTCGAAAGATGAGAGAGGTCTGTAATTTTCATCATAGGTACACTTCAACTATGAGAGACAAAATGAGAAAAAAAAATTCAGGAAATCACATTGTAGGAATTTTAAATAATTTAATTGTAAATTATGGTGGAAAATAAGTATTTGGTCACCCACAAACAAGCAAGATTTCTGGCTCTCACAGACCTGTAACTACTTCTTTAAGAAGCTCTTCTGTCCTCCACTCGTTACCTGTATTAATGACACCTGTTTTACCTCGTTATCTGTATAACAGACACCTGTCCACAGCCTCAAACAGTCAGACTCCAAAGTCAACCATGTCCAAGACCAAAGAGCTGTCGAAGGACAACAGGAAGAAAATTGTAGACCTGCACCAGGCTGGGAAGAGGAAATCTACAATAGGCAAGCAGGTTGGTGTAAATAAAGCAACTGTGGGAGCAATTGTAAGACATACAAGACCACTGATAATTTCCCTCTTCCTGGGGCTCCACGCAAGATTTCATCCCGTGGGGTCAAAATGATCATGAGAACGGTAAGCAAAAATCCCAGAACTACACAGAGGGACCTGATGAATGACTTGCAGAGAGCTGGGACCAAAGTAAAAAGGCTACCATCAGTAACACACTATGCCGAGAGGGACTCAGATCCTGCAGTGACAGGCGTGTCCCCCTGCTTAAGCCGGTACATGTCCAGGCCTGTCTGAAGTTTGCCAGAGAGCATATGGATGATCCAGAAGAGGATTGGGAGAATATCATGTAGTCAGATGAAACAAAATAGAACGGTGATAGAATGGTGGCTCTGTAAAAACCAAGTGTACCTATGACCAAAATACCAGCTACAGTGTGTGCAAACCTGGTGATGACTTGCAGGAAATGTTTGATCTCCGTCATTGCCAACCAAGGTTATGTTTCAAATTGTTGAGTTGAACTTTTGTTATGACCAAATACTTATTTTCCACCATTATTTAAAATGAAATTCTTTAGAAATCCTACAATGTGATTTCCTGGATTTTTTTCCCCATGTTGTCTCTCATAGTTGAAGTGTACCTATGATAAATTACAGACCTCCTCTTTCTAAGTAGGAGAACTTTCACAATCAGTGGCTGACTAAATACTTTTTTGCCCGTGTGTGTATGTGTGTGTGTGTGTGTGTATGTGTGTGTGTGTGTGTGTATGTGTGTGTATGTGTGTGTATGTGTGTGTGTGTGTTGACACACAAAGTCTCATTCGACTCCAACAACTCCTTTTGGTGAGTTAGTGTTTGTCAATGTGTGTACATACCCTCATGTTGGTTAGTCTGATTTTAGAGCAGATTTTCTTCCTTACATTTCTGTGCATTTGAAAGACAGATCCCCCACAGCTACTGTTGATAGTAAGCCCTAGCAAATGCCCCAAAGCTGAGAGATTCAGCAGGGTTCTCGGAAGTGCCAAATGCTTTAGCGTTGAAGGGTTATCCCCTTTGCCATCTAATGTGATCACATGCACGCACTTCTGAGAGATGTCATGAAAAGGCCACTGCTTATTTTTTTCTTTAAAAAAGGTCCCTTTTGTTGTGCTTCTATTGGAAATCAAGGCACTGCCCTGGCCTTCCCCTCCTCTGGCCTTCATGAAGTGTCTTCCCCTTTACCACTCTCTCACATCCAGTCTGGCATTTGTGTTTGATGTCTTTCTGCCATTGCCACACTGAGCCTCCTGTTCAGCAGCAGACAGGGAACGGCTGACCTAACAACCCTGCCACTTTCAGGCGGGTGAAAAAGAGGCAGAAATCTGAAGGACATCCCAAAGGCATGTTTGCTTCATGATGGCTTCATTTTGATAATGGGGTTGGGGGTCTGAATGCCAGGGGCCAAAGCCCTGCGGAGACTGTACGTTGGCAGAGGGAGAGAGAGGTTGTGGAGAGAAAACAGACAGAATAAAAGTAAGAGGTTATTTGTCTGTGATTGCGGCATGCTAAACGTCAGTGGGTTCAGGGACCTGAATGGTGTGCCTGTTGGTAATGCCTTTGATCTGGCAGAACAGCACCATAATGGAATCATAATTAATAACGCAAACTGGGTACACAAACTGCATAGCTTTAAAGGAGCCATGTTTTATGGTGTAGGCGTCTGTATTGTCATATGTGATGGGTTGTGCAAGCAGGTTTTGAGCATAACCCTAGTTTATCAATAGTTTTTGATTTAAGGATGCCAAGCTGCCAAAGAAGTAATTATCAATTTCTTTAAAGGAATGCGCTGTAGGAATTAATACAAGGAACTTTCATTCTTTCACCCCCATGTCTGCACAGCCAAGCTGCTCCGTGGTCTTTTTCCACACTGAAAATACTAGCTTGTTATCAGGTGAATAAATTGGGGAGGTGCTTGGATCCATACTGATCCTGGAATTTTCTTAAAATCAATCCTCAGAATGTGACCCTGAAAATAGCTTGTAGAGCGCACTAATGATGTATAGGGTAGAAACTACTTCTTTTTCCACCATCTTTGTCCACCCGCCAGTCTATTTCACACAAACACACACAAGCAAATATTATGCCTCTTATAGATTTACATTTGAAAGCTTCAGTTGTCTTAACAATGTACTGTAAATTAATGACAGTTCCTTTTGGATGTATCTGTAAGATTACAGTACTCTGAGGTGTTTTATGGTCCAACAGAAAAAAAGTACAGAGACCAAGTGCGCAGTGGTGTTAGTAGATTTCATTCTGATTGACTTTTGACAGTATTTTGTCACATAATTATTGATGGGAGCTCATGTGGCACAGCAACAGTGCACTTGCCCATCAGCGTGGAGACCTGGGTTTGAGTCCCAGCAGTGCCTTTCGGCCTGGTCAGGTGTCACACAGACTCTGGCTGTATCTGAAAGAGCGGAGGCTAATTGGGAAGGATCATCCCCCAGGACTGCAACAGTGACCCTTGCCATGCCATGGCTCCCTGTCCAGGGTGTAACTCAGATTGTACCCAGTGAGTGATGAGACGCACTAGGAAAAAGTTGGGGTAAAATTTTAGGAGAAAGTGTCTGTGTGTAAATATAAAGTGCCGGGGGAACCTGGAAACTAGGTATTTCCCTTGCATAGTGTTCTTGTACACAAAGATAAATAATCATAATAAGAATAAAATATTATGCAGGAGGTGCTGTTAGAAACCACATAGCTGGTCTTTGTGAGGCAAACTGCAGCTATTATGAAATTTACAAGACCCTAAATGCGCCACCGATTTCTATAGCACTCAGCTATTAAGAGAATACGTCAATGCCTTTGAAACGACAGTTGATGTTTCCATAAAGACGGCGTCTGGAAGGCCTAAACCACTTCAAACAGAGATCTGCTGAAAGTTAGAGTTCTCAAAGACAGGAAAAAGCCAAAAACTGTTAGAAAACAAGACGATTCCTACACGAACAATAATCAGAATGTTGTCTAATGCACATTTGGAGTCTAGAAGATGTGTTATAAAGCAATGGCAGTGTAAGAAATCTGTCAAGGACAGAATGACGTTTCTGGCAGAGTACAGAGAGTTTGATTCAGAGTTGTGTGTACTGATGAACCATGGTTTTAGTTGCATAGTGATGGTCCAGAGAGGTGTCTTCATAGCTGTGGTGAGAAATAAAACATTGAATGCTTCCCTACTACCATCAAACATAGAGGTAGAGGTGTCATGGTGTGGGGAGCCTTTCAGCTGCTGGTAATGGTGAGCTGCTTCATGGGGAAAAGTCAGTAATTGATTTGGAGAACAGGAAATCCTGAAGTACTTAATTGGCTTTTTTCTGAAGAGATCATGTTATTTTTCAGCATGAAAATGCTGTTGCTCACACCGCAAAGACCAAGAAGTGGTGGAACATCAGGTTCAAGTTTTGAAGTCCAATTTTGACCTGATTAAAGTTTCACATTCAACACAAACTAACTGGGAAACTACTCGTCAGCCATTACCATTAAGTGGAACAACACACTGACTCTTCTTTCTGTAAAAAGCTGTTCACAAGTGTACCCACAACAAAGACTTAAACATTTAAGGAAATCAAAGTGAAAGGCTGTCCCATAATAGGTAACTTTATCTGTTTGTTTAATTCTTGCTACTCCCCTGACCAGTTGTTTGCTGTTGAGAATCTTTAATCCTTAATATATTGCGGTTTTGTGTTTGACATACCTGTTTGAAAATTCGTCCTGTAAATAATTGCTAATAAGCAATTTGTGTATACAGTAGCAAACATTTCAGAGCTTTTCCTAACAAAATATGAGTGTTGGCATTATTTCGGGAAGAAAGCCGGTGGTGTCACTTGTTTAATAAATCCCAGTTATCAGTTGACCATAGTGACAGCCATCATAATTGTTCTCATGTCTGACCAGAAGAGGGCAACATTGCACCAAATATGGTCAAGATGCATGCCTGTTGTAAAAGCTTAAAGGCAAGTACTCATCAAAAGAGCCTTGATCTTGATACAACAAGACCCGCCACTATCCCAGAGTAGCTCTTTCTCTCTAACTTTACTTATTAGAAATAGAAATGGAAGCTTGGAAATTGCTCTGAGATTTCAGTGTTCGTTGTATGTCTGTATTTTCGCTTAAAGCACTGAGAAATTGTAATTTTATTAGACAAGAGTATTTTCTCAGTGTTTGCTAAAACCAAGCTTTTAAACCCTTAAGCTCTGTTCCTGTTATTACTCGTAGTGCGCTTAAATGCTTGACATCGGTTTGTACCAAGAAATGACTTGATATATTACAATGCAGTGAATTATTTATGTATAATCAGCAAATGTTCCTGGGCATATTACATGTACCATGGAAATTCAGACTTCACTCTTTAAAACAAAGAATTTAAATTTGAGTATATTTGTGATTATGTAAAAAAAAAATTTTATTATTTTTTTTAAATTGAAACCTTCTATAATCAAAAACTTTAATTTGCTGCTGAATCATTGTATACATCATTTTCCTTTGGACACTAACAAGCCCTTAGTCCTGATAAAATGCAATAACTTTACTGAACTTTTATTTTGGATGGCTCTTAAATTGTTGTTTAAATTCAGTAGATAGTCTGTATCTCTTCTTGGGCAGTTAGTATACCACCTGAGAGAGGCTTGTGGATGGCTCGAGGGATTTGAGGGAAAGTTGTTAGGGTGGGATTTTGTGGTGTTGTGAAATCAGCTCTGTGGTGCATGTTGTAATCGCAGTGATGGGAGGATGATGAGGTGAAGGCTTGTGCTACTCAGTGGAGAAAATCAAACCACCATGGCTGGAAATGAGGAGATGATGCCATTAATAAGAAGGGAATGATTTCTGTGAGCCAGTAAACCCGTCTCCCCTCAAACCACTACATGCTTTTCCAGGTTCTCACACCCACACACCTGTTTGTATTACTGTATCTATGAGGTTTTTCCACTGGCTTATTCTGTACATAAATAACGCTACACCTTCAGTCAGTAGGTGTCACCTAAAACGAACTGCAAAGCTTCTTTTAATGCCCTCTGGTTTGTGAGGACCACCAGACAAACATTTATATTGTTATAAGCATAACTTTATAACATTGTATCTAAGACCGGCAACTTTTAAATAGTGTGCTAGCTAGCATTATATTGTTGCCAATTGTCGCTGATGTATATTGATATTAAATTGAGTTATTATACTATTTATGAATAAATGAATGCATTGTCTTTTAGGTATTGAAACTGTAGTGAACTAACACTGAAACCTTGGACATTTTTATAAATGTGTTTTCTATAATGGGCAGCATGGTGGAGCAAGTGGTTAGAGCTGTTCCCTCACAGCAAGAGATCCCCAGTTTGATTCTCGGTCCAGACCCCATCTGTGGAGAGTTTGTATGTTCTCCCCTTGTCAGCGTGGGTTTCCTTGGTTACTCCGGGTTCCTCCCACATTCCAAAGACGTGCACTAGACCAGCTCGTTTGCACACCGATATAATTGAAATATTTCAATAATATACATTTTACAGTTTATGCTTGAAGGCGGAACGCTAGCATAGTTTTACATGTACTGTTTGATATGCTAGTAAGCACACAGACTTCATGTATGGGTGAACCAATAGCGCATAGAACACAGACAGCTTCAGTTATGCAACATAAACTACAAGATTATTTAAACGCACCTCTTAATCGTTAATTGAAGTGTTTCATTCAGTCCCACCGCCACAGGTGTATACAATACCTGTACTTACAGTGTGGCAAAAAAGTATTTAGTCAGCCACTCATTGTGCAAGTTCTCCTACTTAAAAAGATGAGAGAGGTCTGTCATTGTCATCATAGGTACACTTCAACTATGAGAGACAAAATGAGAAAAAAAATCCAGGAAATCACATTGTAGGATTTTTATAGAATGTAATTGTAAATCATGATGGAAAATAAGTATTTGGTCACCCACAAACAAGCATGATTTCTGGCTCTCACAGACCTGTAACATCATCTTTAAGAAGGTCTTCTGTCCTCCACTCGTTACCTGTATTAATGGCACCTGTTTGACCTCGTTATCTGTATAAAATACACCTGTCCACAGCCTCAAACAGTCAGACTCCAAATTCAACCATGGCCAAGACCAAAGAGCTGTCGAAGGACACCAGGAAGAAATTGGAGACCTGCACCAGGCTGGGAAAAGTGAATCTACAATACACAAGCAGGTTGGTGTGAATAAATCAACTGTGGGAGCAACTGTAAGACATACAAGACCATTGATAATCTCTCTCGATCTGGGGCTCCACGCAAGATCTCATCCTGTGGGGTCAAAATGATCATGAGAACAGTGAGCAAAAATCCCAGAACTACACGGAGGGACCTGATGAATGACACCTGCAGAGAACTGAGGACCAAAGTAAAAAGCTACCATCAGTAACACACTACGCCGAGAGGGACTCAGATCCTGCAGTGCCACGTGTGTCCCCCTGCTTAAGCCAGTACATGTCCGGGCCCGTCTGAAGTTTGCCAGAGAGCATATATCCGGATGATCCAGAAGAGGATTGGGAGAATATCATGTGGTCAGATGAACCTAAAAATAGAACTTTTTGGTAAAAACTTCAAGTCGTCATGTTTGGAGGATGAAGAAATGCTGAGTTGCATCCAAAGAACACCATACCTACTGTGAAGCATGGTGGGTGGAAAACATCATGCTTTGGGGCTGTTTTTCTGCAAAGGGGACAGGAACGTGTCTGATCCGTGTGTTAAGGGAAGAATGAACGGGGCCATGTATCGTGAGATTTTAAGCAAAAACCTCCTTTCATCAGTGAGAGCAATGAAGATGGAACGTGGCTGGGTCTTGCAGGATGACAGTGATCCCAAACACACCGCTCGGGCAACAAAGGAGTGGCTCCGTAAAAAGCATTTCAAGGTCCTGGAGTGGCCTAGCCAGTCTCCAGACCTCAACCTCATAGAAAATGTGTGAAGGGAGTAGAAGTCCGTGTTGCCCCAAAACATCACTGCTCTAGAGGAGATCTGCATGGAGGAATGGGCCAAAATACCAGCTACATTGTGTGCAAACCTGGTGAAGACTTACAGGAAACGTTTGATCTCTGTCATTGCCAACAAAGGTTATGTTACAAATTATTGAGTCGAACTTTTGTTACTGACCAAATACTTATTTTCCACCATGATTTACAATTAAATTCTTTAGAAATCCTACAATGTGATTTCCTGGATTTTTTCCCTTCATTTTTGTCTCTCATAGTTGACGTGTACCTATGATGACAATTACAGGCCTCTCTCATCTTTCTAAGTTGAGAACTTGTACAATCAGTGGCTGCAGTGGGCTACTTTTTCAGGGGTTGTCCTAGGCCTCTCGAGTTCCTGTGAAGGCAAATCTTAATGCTTCAGCATACAAAAACGTTTTGGACAATTGTAGGAACAGTTAGGGCAGTGTTTCTCAATCCTGGTCCTGGCGCCCCACCACTCTGCACAGTTTACTGCTTCTCCTGTTTACACACACCCACTTTAACTCGATAATGGGTTGTTACTGAGCTGAGTAGATGGATCAGGTGTGTTGGGAGCAGGAAAACACTAAAACATGCAGAACGGTGGGGCGCCAGGACCAGGATTGAGAAACACTGAGTTAGGGGAAGTGCCTTTTCTGTTCCAGCATGATTGTGCCCCAGTGTACAAAGCAAGGCCCATTATAGGTATGGTTTGGTGTGTTTGCTGTGGTAGAACTTGACTGGCCAACACAGAGCCCTGACCTGGAACTGGAATGGAGCTTGTGAACCAGGCCCTCTTGTCCACATTAGTGACCTTACAAATGCTCTTCTGGAGGAATGGGCAGGAATTCCCATAGACACTGTCCAAAATCTTGTAGAAAGCCTTCCAGAAGAGTGGGCATTGAAATAAATCAGTTAGGACTGTCAGAATGAACAAGTTAACTCTGTATTAACTGTAATAATATTTATAACGCAGTTATTCACAATTTTGTTACCTGACTATGTGAGGTACCTTTTAGTTGTAGACTGTGACCAAAATGGTGTTGATGATGACTACTAGTCTAAAGAGAACAGAACTGTAAATGGTTTCAGATACCACTTTACAATGCAGCTCTGCTCATTACTGTGCAAGATCAGATTCCATTGGTTAAACACATAGTCCAGTGTAACCTCACGGTTTGAAACCATGGCAGTCGCATGAGATAACAGCGTGCAGATTCCTATAAAAGTGTCTTATGAGGTGAAGATTTTGCTTTAAAGGTTATTATTACTGTAATCAATTATGCTTTCTAATATTAAAAATTAATAAATGCATTTTGGTAAAGCTTATTGTCCACCTGAATGGCTAGTTTAATGTTTTAAAAGCACATACTGGAGACTTCAAGAAAACCTAAGTGTACCAAGATTGCACAACCACTGGTTAGATTTTTTGTACAATTATATTCATTGGTCGGTCTGTAAATCTGTAACTTCACTTAAAGGACACATTGTTTCCTCGGAGTGTAAGGAGGATCATGTAAAAGATAAGGGGTTATATTTGGTATCTTCTGAGTTAAAGCCTGTGATGATATGTGCTCTGCTTGTCAACAGTATTTTACACCAGACATCATTTCCATTTTTGGCAAGTCAGCTACCTTAGAAAAAGTTGACACTGACAGAGAGTCAGCAAGATCTTGCCTTTGTCAGTTTTTTTCTGTCTTTGAGCTTTGTGACTTTTTTATTCTCTGGTGTCTTCATTTTTTCCCTCTCAGTATAGAGTAAGGCTTAATGATATTGTATAAAGGAAAAGACTAGAGGACGTTGTGATATTAAAACACTTTGGGTTTTTCTAGCTGAATGTTGTATTGTTTAAGAAAAGCAACACATGTACCCAATTAATTTCTCTCTAGCAGTGGAAAGGAAGAATTCAATACTCAAATCTGGAATTTAGTTGCTGATAGGAATTATGTCATTTTAATGCCAATGTTTTATATGCAGAAACTTGACAAAATACCTAAAAGTTTAACCATTAAATAAAAAAAATACGTCAACTGTTGTACAATGAATTATGATATTGTGGGATTGCACATTTTATAGGAGTGTGCAACCATTTATGTTATGTATATTGTGCCTTTACATTTTCATGATGTTTCATGATGAAACATTTTATAAATGTTTTTTCAACAACAAAATGATAAAGCTGATTTTTTTTT
>JAJAGP010000351.1:215533-283320 GCA_025084515.1 Ancistrus triradiatus | reverse complement strand
TCTTGTGTTAATTATGGGAGTCTTCTCCAGCACAACCCAAAGATTCTCAGTGGGCTTCAGGTCTGGACTCTGTGGTGGCCAATCCATGTGTGAAAATGATGTCTCATGCTCCCTGAACCACTCTTTCACAATTGGAAACCAATGAATCCTGGCATTGTCCTCTTGGAATATGGAAGTGCCATCAGGGAAGAAAAAAATCCATTGATGGAATTACCTGGTCGTTCAGTATATTCAGGCAGTCAGCTGACCTCATTCTTTGGACACATAACGTTGCTGAACCTAGACCTGACCAACTGCAGCAACCCAGATCGTATCACTACCCCCACAGGCTTGTACAGTAGGCACTAGGCATGATGGGCGCATCACTTCAGCCGCCTCTCTTCTTACCCTGAGGCACCCATCACTCTGGAACAGGGTAAATCTGGACTCATCAGACCACATGACCTTCTTCTATTGCTTCAGAGTCCAATCTTTATGCTCCCTAGCAAAGTGAAGCCAGTTTGCTGGTTAGCCTCACTGACAAGTGGTTTTCTTAAGGCTACGCAGCTGTTAAGTCCCAGTCCCTTGAGTTCCCTTTGCATTGTGGGTGTGGAAATGCTTTTACTTTCACTATTAAACATATCCCTGAGTTCTGCTGTTGTTTTTCTACGATTTGATTTCACCAAACGTTTAAGTGATCGCCGTTCACAGTCATTCAGGTTTTTTCCGACCACATTCCTTTGTCAAAGATGATGCTTCCTCACAGTCCTTCCACTTTTTAATAATGCGATGGACAGTTCTTAAACCGATTTTTTTTTTTTTGTTGTTTCAGCAACCTCCTTAGATGTTTTCTCTGCTTGATGCATGGCAATAATTTGACCTTTCTGAAACAGATCTTTTCCATGACCACAGGAGTTTGTTTAACAAATGAGAAGCTACTCACTGCATCCCGTTATGGTTAAATAACTTATTGCCAGGTGAAACATAATCACCAATGCAGTAATTATCCGATGGGAGGCTCTTACCTATTTGCTTTGTTAAATCCAGGTGGTGACTTTTTTTTTTTTTGGCCAGGCAGTGTATTAAACAAGTGTAAATACATCGGCCTGTGATGGCAAAAACCTACCCAATATGACATGGCACATGTGATCTTTGACTTTTCTTTCTTCTTGGCTAGATAAGGAATTATAAGGGACATGCAGAGCTGGGGAACCAACTTTGTAATTTTTAATCTGCAGTTTGGGCAGATACATGTTATACTGTTATGGTTGTCTCGCACTAGTTTTCATTTCACTCTTTCATACTCAAATTGCATGAGAGCGCTCCTGTTGTGGCTGCAGTTCACATCACTGCTGATCATTGGTGTATTGAGAAGTCTTCTGAACATTAACTCCTGAAGTTGTTGCCTTCCTTTTGGCTTAAACAAACTGAAAGAGATTGCGAGTATGTATGATGTATTATTGTATGTATGCTGCATGTGTAGAACAGTGTCAGTGCTGACTTGATGTATTGTACAGAAAATGCTTGTTGGTTTTGTAGCGAAACCACTTCTATATGTTTGCTATGTCCATTACATATTGTCTGTGACCTTTCTTAATAAACAAAATGCTTGATATTGCTTTATTTCGCTTAGCATTTAAGCACCTTTTGAAACAAAAGTTGTGTACATGCATTTGTTTGAAGTATCAGTTAAATCCAATTTAAGATAATTTGTAGGAGGGCAAGAGAGAGTCATGAAAGTGCTCTGAATCAGCCCGGCCAAGATAAACCACCCTCTCATATTTGCATATATTTGTTCTTAACCTTCACCGTGCCTTATTTATATAGTGTGGATTAAGTTTATCTTGCTGGGCTTAATGTTTATTATGTTCTTTGTACCTAAATCTAATTTGAATTTAGCATGCATAATGAAGTAGAAAGTATCTGGAGATGTATAGCATTAATGGTGTAGTTAAGCTCCTCTGCCTGGTTTAGCATTCATATGCTAATGACCTAACCATTCAACCCAGACAATGGCTATACCATCTCAAGTCTTAGTAAGATGTATTGTAGCGTATGCAGACATGTGGGTGGCACAGGGCCAGACATCCGCAGTTCAGTTCCAACTCCATGCCTGTGTGGAGTTTACATGTTTTCCCTGTGTCCGTGTGGGTGTACTCTGGGTAGTGCGGTTTCTAAAGACATGTGTTAGGTTACTTGGTCACTAATTTTGTTCAGTATGAATGTGCCTTATGAGTGTCTTTGCAACCTTGGTCCTGTCGTGAATAGCCAATGAGTGTGTTTACATGCACTTAATAATCTGCTACCTGCAGAAAATCATATTTTGTCAGTAACCCAATCAACTAGTATACATGCACTTGAGTCATTAGATTATTGGAAACCTCCGGGTTTACATGACTCAGGCAGTAATCAGATTTCTACTTTGCAACCAGTGGGACTGTGGTAGCCTAGCGGTTAAGGTACTGGACTCACGGTTCAAATCCCACCTCTGCCAAGCTGCCACTGTTGGGTCCTTGAGCAAGGCCCTAAACCCTTGGATTGTATCAAATTGTAAGGCGCTCTGGATAAGGGCGTCTGCTAAATGCTGTAAATGTAAATAATCTCATGTGTCAAACTTCATACTTTAATGTTAAATAATAAAATAATTCATTTTCTTGTGTATATACTGCATTTCAGAGTGTCCCCAAAGTTTTCAATAGCCGTTTCGTTGCCTTCAATTCTGTGGTATGATTCTGGGGTTGCCAGATCTGGCGAGAAAGACCCTGCTAAAGTCAATGGGGAAAGAGGCGAAATAAAACCAAGTCTTTAAAAATATGCAGATCTGGCAACCGTGGGGAACACCGACTATAATAGGGTTACTGGTGTACATGCTGCACGTACTCTGATTACTATGGTAAAAACCAGCTCCCTTTATTGGATTGTATATCGGATTTCTTAATCTGATTTCTAGATGGGAGTATGCTGTGTACATTACCACTTCAATAATGGTTTAACTGCAGAAATCCGATCATTATTGGATTATTAAGTGCATGTATATACACTCACTGATGCTTGATGCAATGTTAAACAAACAAACAATAAAGAACCATATGCAGGCAGGCTCATGGCCACACAAAAAGGTCACTCACTAAGTACAATTATCTTTGTGATTAGCGGTGTGTATTCTTAGATAGCACTCAGAATAGATAAAACAGAATGTAACATGAATGAAGGTCAGCAGCAGTACAGCCACTGGCCAGGCTGTGAGAGTTAAAAGTGAGTTTATTTATTGTCTCCAAAAGCGCAGGATGTTGAGAAAAGCATGGGGGAGACATGGAGGGAAAAAGTTTTCTTTTTTCCCCTTCTGTAGAAGGTTCAGTGAACCATATGTAGGTAGCCACAGGCTAATGGGCGATTGGTCCCCTGCTAGCCAGGTATCCTGTTCCTCAAAAATCCCTCCTCCATTTCCTCTAATCTCACCTTTTCTCTGGTGTTGACCCAGGGAGGAACATTTTATTCCCCACTGCACGCTAGAAGAGAATGCTGGAATGGAAGTGAGTCCAGCCTTGCCTGCTCTGCCAGGCTCCCTCCCCACCGGCTCTTCGCTATTGATTTCTGCTGTGCTGCTGAGCTCGGGTCGGGTCAGCTCTGCTAGTGCCCGCACCAGCCTCTTCCTGAGCCAGCCATTAATGTTCACCAGATAACAGGTTGGAGACAAACGCGAAGGGAAAAAGCAGCCTTTGATTTTTCCTTAGAAATGCTTCCCTATTTTAATATTGAGTTTAATCGGCTCTTGTGCCTTAAAGAAATAACCATTTCCAGCAACTCCCCGGCCTTCAAAAACTATATTGAGCTTTTTCAATCAAAGACGATTGAATTTGTTCTTTTGTTGAGTTTAGTTGTGATCGCTTCACTGCCTGTTTCTCTCACCCTCTGACAATGTGAGCAAAGTTGTTCAGCTTATTGACTGCTCTTTGTTTTTACGAACAATGGAGTCAGCGCTTGGCAGGATAATCATATCTACATACCGCTAATATCAATAGTATTATGAAGAAAATTCAATAATACATGTATTTGGCTTTTTTTGAACACTTTGATAATCAATCGACTTTTACTGCTGTAGTTTGCTTTGTATGTGGGTGAGTGGCGTGTCATGCTTTTTTATGTCCAGCTCAGTATTTTGTTTTAAAATAATGTAGATACGCAACCTTTATCATACAAAAACAATATTCCGTTATGTAAATAAATTTTTAGGGTTATTTTAAGGACATTCATTTTAAAGCAATTGGTTGCTGACATAGAACAATGTAAATTAGTTTGTCCTGCTTGCGTAAAGCATTGGAACCAGAATTGAACTCTGTGTGTGTGTGTGTGTGTGGTGTGTGTGTGTGTGTGTGTGTGTGTGTGTGTGTGTGTGTGTATTGTTTGCGAACACAACAAACACTACAAGTAAAAACATGCATTTTAAAAATCTATAATAATGTAATGGAAAAAAAGTGTGTGTGTGTGTTGTGTGTATGTATGTAATGTATGTAATGTGTGTTTTGTATGTGTGTAATGGTTTGTCTATTTGTATATGTAGTAAATGTATGTATGTATGTTATGTATTTATGGTATATATATATATACGTGCATGCTGCATGCAATGCATGCCTGTCCTGTCTGTCTGTCTGTACCTACATACACGTACACACATATACGTACAGACGATACACATTTTATTGTTGTGGTGTGTGGGGTTGTGTGTGTGTGTATATAATATAATATATATATATATATATATTTATATAATATATTTACAATGGTTGGGTGTGTATGTGTATATGTCTTGTGGTGTATATTATATGTGTGTATGTGTTGTGTCATATATGTATGTGTGTGTGTGTGGTGTGTGTGTTTTGTGGTTTGTGTGTGTTCCTATATATATATTGTTATGTATGTGTATGTGTGTATGTATGTATTTATGTCTTTTTTTATCTCTATATATATATACCTCTCTATATATAGATTATCTTACCTCTATAATATTTGTAAGGTAATGTATTCATTAAAATTATTCTAGATTTTTAAATGTATGTTTCTATTTGTGTGCTTGTTTTTCTAATATATCTATAATCGCTAAAAAAAAAATATAGGCTTAACATAGTTGGGGTAGGGTTATATAACATAACATTGATTATACGTACAATATTTTATATACATTTTATTTCATTCAGTTCTTTACACACATATAAATGTTTAATGTACATTTAAATACATAATGTTGTTTTTCTGAACATTGGCTATGAGTATACTGAATGTATTACCCATCAATTGCTTTGTTTAGTAATATTTACTCTTACTTTTAATTATAGCTTTGTTTTTTTTAGTTAACTTTTCCCTAAATAGTTCTGTATTTGCAATGGAAGGATTTTTTATATTCAAGCAGAAACCAGTGCCTTCACTCTGTGATTTTCTGTGGAAGATTGTGTCTGTGTGTGTCTTTATGTATATATGTTAAAACACACACAACACGACACATACAGGAACTCCCTGTTTTACGATTTATCGACTTTACAACAGGAATCTGATGATGCACTTAAATACACATTCAGCAAAAACCATATTCATAATTTAGAATTTAGATTTTTCCCTGGCTGC
The DNA here is from genome assembly GCA_025084515.1 of Ancistrus triradiatus. Lineage (NCBI taxonomy): Eukaryota > Metazoa > Chordata > Actinopteri > Siluriformes > Loricariidae > Ancistrus > Ancistrus triradiatus. The sequence continues at coordinate 277,722 of JAJAGP010000351.1, read as the reverse complement.
TGCCCAGATGCCCATCGTATTGTGTACCACTTACAAAATACGATGGGCATCTGGGCAGCAGCCAGCTGACTCTGCTGAGCAGCAGTGCCAGTGGGCTAACCACTTTGTTTTTCACTTTATTCAGTGTATATATATTATTAAATAATTTATGTGGCATAGTGAACGTGTGTGTGTGTGTGTGTGTGTGTGTGTGTGTGTGTGTGTGTGTGTGTGTGTGTGTGTGTGTATATATATGTGTATGCACACACGCGCATGTTCACTATGCCACATACATTATTTAATAATGTATTCTCACATGTACGTGCATATACGTGTATGTATGTATGTATGTATGTATGTATGTATGTATTTTTATTTTTATATATATATACACACACACACACACACACACACACACACACACACACACACACACACACACACATTGCATTAACACAGTGGGGGGAAAGTGTTTGTGTGTGTTTGTGAGCGCACACGTTGTTCTTATATCTTGTGGAGAATGTTAGCCCCCTGCCAGGATGAGATGCATTATTTAGGACTCTGTTGTGATACTGCAGCCTGCTTGAAAAGGTCTTTGCTTTCTTTAACCACCACAGCACTTCACCCTTCATGTGCCACTACCAGTGATTCTGTAGTGAACATGAGATGTAGATTACACATTATGGTAAGAGACTTCATATAACAGGCAGTGCTGAAAATGGGCTTGGAAATGATCATTATTCACACTGGGAATTTTAAGTATTGGTCCTAGGATCAAGGATGGTGTTTATTTCTCTTTCTCAAACTCCTATTGTTGGTTCCACTTAAGCATCTTATTATTATTATTATTACTGGCATACAGAATGCGTTAAATGCTGAACAGGTTAGAAAGGATAAGTTGAATATCTAAATGGCAGTTTGAAGCCGATGCACTGGACCAGAGTCACGTTAAGTCAAAAACAGAAGTGGTGAGAGATTTTCCCCATGGGTGAAAATACTTCTTGAAATACACTCTGTAAATTAAATGTAGTTAATTACTCTTCATGGTGTGCCACCAACTGTGTGTGTGGGTTGAAAATAAACAGGAGAAGTGGAAGAAAAGCATTTGCAGATTCGCATCAGGGCCTCTCATTAAACTCTGCCTGTGGGTGTTTTTATGCCTTTAACAGCCAATCTAATGAACTGTTTACTTTTGCAGACGATAAGGTGCCATTCTTACTACTGCATCCTTTTACTGTCAAAAGGATGAGGAAATTTCAGCTAATAAAGGTTTAATTATTGATGGCACTCGAAGAGAAACTGTATTAAAAAAAAGAGAGCGAGATTTTTAACCTCTGTCCCCAAAGGTAATGCAAGGTCTTCCTCTCACCAAACCATAAGTGAATTGACTGGAAACATTTTGTGCTTTCTATTTTAAATTGTTTGTATAAATTATTGTAATCTACAGTTTTGCTCATTTTTGTTATTAATTACATCCTATGGATTTGTAAATTCAAATCAAGTTGAACTGGAATCATGATTTTTGATAAAAACACATGTTATAAAAGACAGGCAGATCACAATGCAGATCACTTGTTGCTCCAGGAATAAAACTGTATTTTCACCCATTCTTATCATTTTATTTGAAGCAATTTGTGAAAATGAATCTTTTTGGGTAACACAGCCTCTTCTGCTGGTTTTATGTTGCTTTTGATCCATAGGAGTTTTTAGGTTGTTTTATCCATTTTTAGCCTAACCTCTAAAAACCCAAAGCAGTTAATATTGGCGATCACTCTAAGATTTGCAAGTAGTTTTTTTTTTTTTTTTTTAATCTGTTATTGTTTTTTAATATCAATGTATTTTCAAGATATGAAATATTTTCAGTCGTTATTGGCTATCTTCTGTTTTGTTGACAAAAGGGAATCGTCATTACAGGGCTTGTTTTACTGCAGGGGGAGTTTGAAATGGTGTACGAGTTGCTTTTTGTTTCAATCTCTGACTTCCCCTCCATGTCTTAAAGCTGCATTTGCCATTCTTTTTGTGTGCACCCGTCTCAAAGGTTACATCGCCAAAGTGGTTGATGCTCTGAGCTACAACAAACTGCTATTTAGAAATACCAGAATGAAACAGCATGCATGTTTTGAAGAAGGCGTCAGGGTATGTATTCAAATAAAGCCTTCTCCAAGGCTTCCAGTTTCAATTACCAGCGAGCCGACATTCCCCAAAGTTACGCTGCCGTTCTGTGAGATGAAACTCGACTAAAACGGAACATGTGGGTGTTTTTCTTTCCCTCTAGTGCATCAGTGTAGCTTTGGTGTGCTTTTCTTCCTAGGATGGATGATTAAAAGCTGATAGGGCAATAACAGATTGACCAGGAAAATATTTTTATTCTCAGTTAAATTATAAATATGAAGCACTATTAGGATTTTACTAATGGCATTATTTGTAAGGTGTTTTTCGGTAAAATAAAAATTGTAACTGCATTGGCCAGTAATTATATGAATTAATTTTAATAAAATGGTATTTATTTAAGCATTATTATGCTTTTACTAATAGTATTTTATACTGTATAAGGCAAGCATTTTTACAACATAGTAATTACAAGTACAGATACCTTACTAATGAAAATAAATAAATACAATAAATACATACATAAATATATTTTCTGCTTTATTGTGGTATTTCTATTATTTAACCTGTTAGGGAAGCACTGTTATTTGTTGTTCTCTGGGCAGTGAGGCAAAAGAAATGTAAAAAATTATTCATTAATACAAATTAAAAATTATAAGGGCTATTATTTTGATTTCCGTTGGAGCGGAGATTACAACATTATTATAATTAGTATTATTGTTCTTTATTATTGTTGCTGTTATATTAATAATAATAACAACAACAATAATAATTTGTTTGTTGTTATTACCATTAATACTACTGATAATAGTAATAGTAGTACCTTTTTTTAAAAATACATTTTATTATAAAAATAATTAGATGATGATGATGATGATGATGATGACAACAACTATTATTATTATCATCATTATTATTATTTTAATGATGATGATGATAACTATTATGATTATCATCTTTTTTTAATGATAACATTATTATTATTATTATTATTATTGTTAATGATGATATTATTATTATTATTATTATTATTATTATTATTATTGTTGTTAATGATGATGATAGTGATAACTTATCATCATTATTATTATTGTTAATGATGATATTATTATTATTATTATTGTTATTATTATTATTATTATTATTCTGATTGCTTTCATTGTTTTTAACACTTTTCCCCCTACAAAACAGTTTTATTAACAAAAGCATTATTATTGTTGATGATGATGATGATGATGATTATATTATTATTATTATTATTATTATTATTATTATTCTGATTGCTTTTATTATTGTTAAACACTTTTCCCCCCTACAAAACAATTTTATTAACAAAAGCATTATTATTGTTAATGATGATGATGATGATATTATTATTATTATTATTATTATTATTATTATTATTATTATTATTCTGATGGCTTTTATTATTGTTAAACACTTTCCCCCCCTACAAAACAAAGCCTCAGTTTGCACCTTCTGAATTTTGTCCAGCTGCAGGTCGGCCACCTCGCTGTAGCATTGAGCAGAGCGAGGGGAAAGCCGGCTCAGTAAACACAATTTATTTCTTCCCGCCACTGTGTGTTTAGTTTGGAGGGTATTTGAAGAGGTCGGCTGTGTTTGTAAACACAGAGTACACAGCTTGTGCTCTTTCAGAATTCAAGGTGGCACACTATGAAGTGTGTGTGCGTGGGTGTTTGGGTGTGCCTGTTTTCTTTTCTTTTTCCATTCTTGGACATGGCATTCCTCTCTCTCCAGTGTGTAGTGGAGGAGACCAAGGGAGAGCGAGCCCAAATCTGATGGCACGCCAATCGCATCAACCTGGGTGATGAATTATTCTCTGTCTAGCTGCTTGGCTGTGCATTATCACAGGGCCTGCCAGAGTACAGCACTGACAGCAGTGACAGCCCCCAGAACACATTTCCCTCTGACAACTCACACTTTTCTTATACGCTGCCTGCCTTTGCCTCCTGCAAGAAGAATCGTTCACCATTCTTCACTTTTTATTTATTTAAGTGGAGAGGGTTCTATTATTTCAGTGCCTCCAATTCAACTCCAACTGAAATGACTGTATAAATATGAACAGACACACGCTGTAAATTCACTTACTCATCACAACTCCCACTCTAAACAATCATCAGGTGTAAGTGTTTGTGTGATGTGTTGATCCAATAGGGGGCTCTCGTGCTTTAGAAATGTGTGTTGTGTTTTAAGGCTTGTGAACTAAAACTTGTTTTTCTCCCCCTTCTTCCTTTCTTGGTCTCTCTCTCCCTCTCTCGCTCTCTCTCTGGTTCTGTTTCTCTCCCCTTATTGCAGAAAAGGTCACGTATTGCCTACAGTGATGAGGTACGGAACGAGCTCCTCGGGGATGATGGGAGCTCCTCTGAAAGTCAGGTAGGGCGCTAATCAGGAGCTTTGGGCTCCCGGTGTGGGTGGCTGCTTGGGGCCGTTGGGGGCCGTTAGGGTCCCTCTCTGTTGCACAAACAGCTTCTCTGCTTTTGGCACCCAGTCATGTGGAAGCAACACTGTTTAATGCAAAGCTGTCCACTGCTGAATAGGCTCTGGACTCTGACCATCGTCTGGGCAACACCAGATTGGGACATATTGGCCCTTTCTCCCAGCTGTTCTCCATCCGTCCGAGTGCTTATTTATCTAAAGATGACCCCCTCTACCCTCCAATACTGCTTCGAATTTGTAACTTTCACAGTCTTTTAAACACAAGGTGTGTGTCGTGGGGAAACCCCCAAAAGTGTACTACATGATAGATTTAGATGTTTTGGTACAACAGGCATGCTGAGGAAATGTCAAGTTATCAGAATAGATAAATATAAACTAAAAAAAAGTAATAGAAAAAGCACACATTTAAGCGCATATTAAGCTAAACAAACACAAGTTTGCAGAAATATATTACAGTTTAAGTGTGAAAGTGGCTATTACTGAGCATTGTTTTATCCAGTGTGTGCCCAAATCTATCAGAAATGACCTGGCATTCATGGGGACAGAAGTGAAGTTTGATTTATTTAAAATGTATTTTTATTTGAGCTGCTCTCTCTCTCTCGTCTTACCAATAGCTTTAAATTAGATTTATAGTGGATTATTGTTAAATAAAACCATACATACAACACACACAATAGATCAGTAGAGATCATCCACATGGCAATATGAACTTATCTATACACCACACACACACACACTATATATACATACCATATATATATATAATATAATATATATATATATATATATATATATATATAATTATATATATATATAACACACACACATACTACACATATATATATAGATATATATATATATATATTATATATATATAATATAATATACACACACACACATATATATATATATATATATATATATATGTAATATATATATAATATAATATATTATAAATATATTATATAGATATACATACATATTGTGTGTGTGTGTGTGGTGTGTGTGGTGTGTGGTGTGTGTGTTGTGTTTAAGTTATATATATATATATATAATACTAATAATATATATATATATAAATTGTATATATATGTCTAATGTTGTGTGTATATATATCTATTATCATCTATAATTATATCTATATATATATCTCATCTACTACCCATCTTTCTTCTATATATTTATATCATATCTATATATCTATCTATCTTATCTTGTGTATCTATATATTTCTCTATATCTACTATCTCCCTATCTATATACTCGTCCTCTCTATCTATCTCTTTTCTCATCTCTCTTTTCTCTCTCACTCTTTCTCACTCTCTCTCTCTTTTTCTCTCTCTCAGCTCCTTTTTCCTCTCTCTCTCTCTTTTTCTCTCTCTCTGCTCTTCTCTACTTTTTTTCTCTCTCTCTCTCTCTCTCTATTTTTCCCTCTCTCTCCTCTCTCTCTCCCTTTTTCTCATAATCTCTCGTCTGTCCATCTCTCCTCTCTCCTCTCTCTCTTCTCCCTCTCTCTCTATCTCTCTTTTTCTCTCTCTCCTCTCTCTCTCTCTCTCTCTCTCGTCTCCTCTTTTTTTTTTCTACTCCCATCCTCTCTCTCTCGTCCATTCTCTACTCTCTCTTCTTTTTCGTCTCTTCCCTTTTCTCTCTCTCTCTTTTTCTCTCTCTCTCTGTCAGTCTTCTTTTTTTCTCGGTCTCTCTCGTCTCTGCTACTCTCATCTCGCTCTCTCTCTCTATTCGTCTCTCTCTCTCTCTCTTTTTTTCCTCTCTCTCTCTCGCCATCTCCTCTCGTCTCTTTTGTTTGTATTTTCCGTTTTTCTCTCTCTCACTCTCGTCTCCTCTTTTTCTCATCCTTTTTCTGATTTTCTTTTTTCTCTCTCCTCTCATCTCTTCTTCTCTCTCATTTTTTTTTTTTTTTTTTTTTTTATTTGTTTTTTTTTTTTTTTTTTGTTTTTTTTTTCTCTCTCAATCTCTCTCATCTCCCCCTCTCTCTCTCTCGTCTCTCTCCCTCTCTCCTCTATATATATATTATATATATAAATATATATATATATATATACGCACACACGTTTACACACCCAAAGAAGTATATATTTTTATATATTTATAAAACTTACAGTCAATATAATAACTCTCAATTGGCTTGTCCAGCATTCATTTTTTTCCATTTTTCAGCAGGAACACTTTGTTTTTAGAAATGTATTTAAAATCTGAGCTGCTTGTATCACAACTTTTAGTAATATTAAATAGTATAACAATACAATGTTTAACTAATATATTGGTGCATTTACATTGCATTCTGTACATTGTGTTAACTGTAAATGCAGACATATTTAAAAAATCCTACTTATATTTCATAGCATTAACTCAAAGGTAAAAATAAAGATGGAAACGTCATACTACTGAAAGAATTCCTGGTACCACATTTTCCTTGCTACAAATAAAAGCAGATTGTGCTGTGAGTGGGGTGCTCGTAACTTCTGGTTTTTTTTAATTGAGCAAGACAGGAGTGATGGAGTGGGAAGGAAGAAATGGAGTAGTAGGACAAGCTGGTCAATTTAATTTCTGATGATCTGAAGAGTTGAGGATCATTTCATACAGTCCTGTTTGGGCATATCATTACTACTCCAAATCTGTTCTTTCACATGGCTGGGATTTATAGCTAAGTAAATAGGGAATTGTTGTATGTTCTGAAAATGTTGTGTCGGCCCTGCAATATTGGCCAAAAGCTGGTTTAATAGAGTTCTGCGTTTATTCGTTATCTGTATGAGCACAGATACCGAACTGGCGCTATCGCAATTTTTTGTTAATCATGCGGTGGTCTAGCGTTGCATTTTTTACGGTCCCCCCATTTGTTCCCACCCAAAACAGACTTTGCCACACAAGTGCCTTTGGGAGTACGCACACATTTTGTCCACACAAACACACTATGGAATAGTTTCGATTTCAGTCGCAGCAGAAGGCTTGGCCACAAGAGATTGTGCTGGTTTGAGCCGGCGTGGACCAGATTTTCCAGGCTACAAAGGAAGCACATTACCACTTAATCGAATTCGGTATTGAACACAAATTTCTTTTTTTCTATTGATTATCATAACAGAAGAATTGCAGAAGTTCCATTTTAAAATAATGCCTCATAAAACAACAACAAAAAACAAAACTATATACAGCATATAGTTGTTCCATAATTCTAACATTTTCCCCCATTTTGTGCACACATCTCTACTTATGAGCAAAGGTAATAAAACCAGGTAGTGCTAAAATTATATTTCTTCTCCAGCTTCGGAACAGAGAAGCATAAAATCAAGCTTAAATGAAAGACAAAGTCTGCAAATCTTCGCTGAAGGCACACAGGCGTCCAAGCAGCACAAATAAGATTGAACATGTTTTGTTTGCTCGTCATTGAAATGTAGCAACGACTAGGCTTAGCTTGTACTAATTTAAAGGACACTTCGATAGTGTGGCTTTAAAACTCTGCCCTTTTGAATAATGCCCAGAACGTAAGGGAAAAAATGGTCTTAAAAATAAAAACTCGGTCCTGTACTGTGCGCATTTCTTAGCAGAAAGAAGACGTCAAAGACATATGTGCATACTGGCTTTATATTCCAGGTTGGTACTTTTTTAATATATATTAATATTAAAGCTATTGTAAATTTTGTAATCCTGCATGAAATGTTGATTGAACTTCATCATAGCATGCACAGTAGTTTAGTTTGAAAAATTAATAAAGCAACATATTGCGTAATAATATTTTAACATTCATTCCACAGTACTGCAGCTTTGCTTTTTTTCTGTTCTGGGTATTCTGTTTGTAACTGCTTTCTTTCTCCATTAAACACTTCTTTTATGTGCCAGTAGTATTTTGTAAGATCAAAACGGAGTATTCCGGTTGTCCTGACGTGATAGCACCTTAATGTTTGGAGTGGGCAGTCCTTGCTTTGTTGTCAGTCGAGAGCATGCATGAGGAAATGCTTCAGCGCTGTGGAACCTGCCGTCCTCGCCGACTGCGGCCACACCAACGCAGTTCCACATCAATTCCCATACACCTCGCCTTTCTAGTCAGAATCAAGTTCATAAGTTTATGATCCAAAGTGCTCCTGCCTCTCTTTTCTGATATGATGGCAAATGATTTAAAAATAGCAAAATTCAAAATACCAGCACCACAAAGAGAGATGAAAGGGGCCTAATAATGGCCCAGAGCCTCCCTTTAGATCTGTTAACCTTTAATCTCTCTCAAGGAAATTGAGATAAAAAAAAAAAAAATCACCTGCAAACGGCCGACCAAATTAAGAAACTTTTCCTTCCCCTCCTTTGCTGAATATGTTGTGTGTTCGTGATAAGTACAGCTCCTTCTCACCCAAGGACATTTTTCTAATGTGGAAAGGCTTGCTACTGACTGAGCTTTTAAATTGAAAAATGTATTATGGTTTTATATACTACTGCTTATAACATAACCTATAGCGGGTAAATCATACTGTGTGCTTTTTGTTGTTGCTGTCACTTAAAATTTTTCAAACATTTACCAATGTTTTTTTGATTATGCTGTAATGATGCAAATACTGTGTAGCATTAGAAGACTAACCTATTTGTAGGAATACAAACAGATTTGTCAAAAAGTGATCAACGGAAACCTCATTGAGAACCTCTATGTCCTAAGTCGTTTTAAAAACTTAATTATTTGTTGATTTATCTTGAAATGAAGTATCCCAAACAGGGTTTTCAAAACTTTACAAAGACTTTGGGTAAATATGCACTGTATTTTATTGATCAATTCATTGTAATAATGTGTTAGTAGTAGTTTTAGTTTTTTTATATTTAACTTATTATATATATGTAGTGTGTGTGTGTGTGTGTGATATATATATATATGTATAGATATATATATATATATATATATATATATATATATAATATATATATACTTGGGTAGTGTATCTATATATATATATATCTACTATATATATATATTATATATATATATATATATATCTATCTATTATATATATATATATATATATACGCTATATCCAGTGATGTGTATTGTGTTTACTCCCATGTCCCATGTTATCAAGTTTTACTTACCATAATGACCCACTTTGTAGTTCTACAATTACTGTCTGTAGTCTTTTCACTACATCCAGTGGGGCAAAAAAGTATTTAGGTCAGCCACTGATTGTGCAAGTTGTCTCCTCCGAATTAGAAAGATGAGAGAGGGTCTGGATTTAATCCTAGGTTACACTTCAACCATGAGAGGACAAAAATGAGAAAAAAAAATCCAGGAAATCACATTGTAAAGGATTTTTAAAGAATTTAATTGTAAATTATGGGTGGGAAAATACGTATTTTGGTCAATAAATTTGGTTCAACTCAATACTTTGTAACAGAACCTTTTGTTGGCAATGACAGAGTTCAAAACGTGTCCTGTAAGTCTTCACCAGGTTTGCACAAACTGTAGCTGGTATTTTGGCCCATTCCTCCATGCAGATCTCCTCTCTAGAGCAGTGATGTTTTGGGGCACAACACGGACTTTCAACTTCCTCCACACATTTTCTATGGGGCTGAGGTCTGGAGACTGGCTAGGCCACTCCAGGACCTTGAAATGCTTTTTACGGAGCCACTCCTTCGTTGCCCCGAGCGGTGTGTTTGGGATCATTGTCATGCTGGAAAACCCAGCCACGTTCCATCTTCAATGCTCTCACTGATGGAATGAGGTTTTGGCTTAAAATCTCACGATACTGTGGCCCCGTTCATTTCTTCCCTTAACACGGATCAGTCGTCCTGTCCCCTTTGCAGAAAAACAGCACCCAAGCATGATGTTTCCACCCCCATGCTTCCAGTAGGTATGGTGTTCTTGGATGCAACTCAGCATTCTTCTTCCTCCAAAAAGTTACTTATTTTGGGTTCATCTGACCAGATATGTGGTCAGATGCACTGCAGGATCTGAGTTCCTCTCAGGCGTAGGTGTGTTACTGAATGGTAGCTTTGTTACTTTGGTCCCAGCTTCTCTGCAGGTCATTCATCAGGTCCCTCCGTGTAGTTCTGGGATTTTTGCTCACCATTCTCATGATCATTTTAAACCCACAGGATGAGATCTTGCGTGGAGCCCCAGATCGAGGGACATTATAAATGGAGTTGTATGGCTATACAATTGCTCCCACAGTTGATTTAATTCACACCAACCTGCTTGCCTATTGTAGATTCACTCTTCCCAGCCTGGTGCAGGTCTACAATTTTCTCTTCTTGGTGTCCTTCGACAGCTCTTTGGTCTTGGCCATGGTTGAGTTTGCAGCTCTGTTGACTGTTGAGGCTTTGGACAGGTGTTCTTTTATACAGATAATGAGGTCAAAACATGTGCCATTAATACAACAGGTAATGAGTGGAGGCAGAAAGAGCTTCTTAAAGAAGAAGCTACAGGTCCTGTGGAGAGCCAGAAAATCTTGCTTGTTTGTGGGTGACCAAAATACTTATTTTCCACCATGTTTTACAATTAAATTTCTTTTAAAAATCCTACAAATGTGATTTAATGGATTTTTTTCTCATTTTGTCTCTCATAGTTGAAGTGTACCTATGATGAAAAATTACAAACCTCTCCTCATCTTTCTAAGTCGGAGACCTTGCACAATCAGTGGGCTGACTAAATACTTTTTGCCCCCACTGTACTTTGTTTACCCTTTACTTACTCTGTTTTTTTAATGGTCAGGAACCCCCACAGATCAGGTAATATTTGTATCAGGTACTAGTGACCACCCTGATGGTGGTGGTATGAAGTGGATCGACACAGCAGTGCTGCTGGAAGGTTTTAAACACCTCAGTGTCACTGGTGGACTGAAAATATTTCTCCTAAACCAAAATGTCCTACCCCCAGCATCCTGTAGGCAGTGTCCTGTGAGCACTGATGGATTAGTGCAACTACATATGAGCTACTCTCTGTGACTTGACATCTACAAGGTAGAGCCACATATGGTAGGTGGTGTCTAATAGAGTGCACAGTGAGTGAACACCATGTTTAAAACTCCGGCAGCACTGCTGTGTCTGATCCATTCATACCAGCACAACAACACACCATCACAGTGTCACTGCCGTGCTTGAAATGATCCATCCACCCAAATAGTACCTGAATCTGTGCTGGTCCTGTGGGGGGTCCTGACCATTAGAACAACAGAGTAAAGGGTGATGCACAAAGAAAAAGCATGTAGAAAACAGATGGAACTACAGTCTGATATTGTAGAAGAACTAGTGCTTCTGTATGGAACTGATAAAATGGACAATGAGTGTAGCAAATCTGTATACACACAGATGGTTCACCTGAAACATTTTATTAGGACCACTGTACTAAAACTGGGTAGGGCCTGTTTGTAGCCCATCTGGCTCAAGGTTTTGTACATTCTGAGATGCTGTTTCTGCCTCACGCACAACTGGAGAGGGTGGTTTAACTGAGTTACTGTAGCCTTTCTGTCAGCTCTAACTGGTCTGGCTATTTTCAGTTGATCTCATCAGTAATGCGTTTTCTGTCTGCAGTGTTGCTCACTGGATGTTTTTTTTTTGTTTTACGCACACTGGTACTTGAAAATTTGTGGATTTTTATTTTTATCCTTTATTCAAATCCTAAATGATTTTTACATTTTAGCGTAACTGTAATCTAAAACCTCATGATTTTAAGTCTGAAAGTAAACGGAGGTCCCAATTTAACAAATGAAACAAAATGTTATGCTTGCTTATTTATATATTGAAGAAAAAGCTTCGATATTATTTATCTGGTGAGTGTCAAAAGTAATGTGAACCTTTGCTTTTATTTAGTGGTCTGGTTCACATACAGAACAAGCTTTCAACATGGGGCTGTTGGTGGGTTTCCTTATGCTTCCACACAACATTTCTGTTAGATTAAGGTCAGGACTTTGTCTTGCTCAATCCCAAACACTTAATTTCTGTACCCATTTTGGTGGAAACCACTTGTATATTTAGGGTTATTTTTTTGCTTCATGGTCCACATTCTTTTGATATTCATGTTGATGGACTTCAGTTCATGCCTGACATAATTCAAAAGGAATTATTCCAGTGATGGTGGCTAGCTGTTCTGACCCAGATGCAGAATAACAGGCCCAAACCATGATACTACCACCACCATGTGTCACAGATGGGATAAGGCCCTTATGGAATGCAGTGTGTTTCTTTCTTCAGGGGATGTTTTGGTCTCATCCATCCAAAAAATGTTTTCCCAGTAGCCATCTGGATTGTCCATGTGCCATGTGATGGGACGCAGCATTCTTTTTGGAGAGCAGTGGCCTTCTCTTCGCAACCCTGCCATGCAGCATTTGTTGTTCAGTTTTCTTCTGGTGATGGATTCATGAACATCCTTGGTAGGGAGGAATGCATCCCAGAGGAGGGGGTCACAGTAGACCTCTTACCATCTTACAATGCAGTGATTGCAGCTATTCCTCTATCCTATGGGAATAGTACACCTGGCCATTGTAATTAGTGGCCATGACCATTTGATTTTGAAACTGATCACCGGTCTCATTGTTTTGCAATGGTGCTGGTATTGGGCATTATGCATATGTGCTGTATGTACGCTTGGGTAAGTTTTCCAACTAGCTGAGACTGATGGAGTCTCTTAGATGAGTGACAAAATGTTTCTCCCACAAAAACCTTACCTGGATTATTGAGCATGCATCAAGACATAAACATGATACAAACAATCCATGACACATCAGCCTACATTATAAATTTGTGGTGCTTTTGTGTATTTGGAAATGTAAATCCTCCAGCAGTATAAGTTTAGATTCTTAAAGCTTGTGAGTGTCTTCTAACCCAGGCTGTATTTTCCCCCGTGTTGAGGAGTGTTTTTTTCCCCCTGTGTCTGCCATTTTAAATACTGTGGCATGACTGCTTTTCCTCTTTTCTATCTTGATGATGATGGTTCAGACATCATGTGCAGAGAAATCAATTCCCAGTCTTTGTTTAACGCGACAGCGCGAGAGCATGATCTTTGTTTTTCCGTAAAATGTTGGCATGAGTCAGTGTGTTTAGCTTCATTTAGTGTGCATGTCTTTGATTTCTAACATGCAAACAGATAAATCAAGGTTAATTCTGTATGCTGCCACATGACTGATCTATTGCCGTGTCTTCTTATGTCTTTCCCTCTCTGTTTCCTCTTTCTCTCATTTTCTGTGCCTTCATGTGGCAGCTGATAAAGTTACGTGAGGAGGTAAGAACTTGACCTGTAATACTCCCGTTAGCCTTATATATTCCACTTGTTTTTCTCTTTCAGTGCAGCAAATAAGGCCTTAATCCAATTTTCACCATTTGCTTTTGAATGAATGTCTGAGTCGCTCAGTTTCGACCACAGACATCTTGCTCTAATTTTTAAGTCATGTTTTCTAACATCTATCCTTTTCTTATCTTTTTCTTCTCATCTTCCATTTGCTTAAATGGCCAAAATCTTTAACAGTTAAAATAAATTATAATAGGAAATAAATGTTTTTTAACTTCAGACATTGACTCTGTAAGTGGCGTAATTATGCGTTTTTCGTTATAGTTTTATATAACTGTTTTCTTTAATAGCCTGCACAATGTATACAGACAAACATTTGCCTAACTCTAGCATAGCTTTTACTGCAATATGGTCTTCTCATAAGATATTAAGTAGCTATTTGAAAGGTCATTGTTCTTACAGCATATATTTGATTAAAAGTTTATAACACATGCTAAGCTCTGAGATGTATTAAACACTAATTGAATGGTCGGTTCTCGTAGTTGACGTGTTGTATGTGGGAGAAATGTTCAGGAGTAAATACCTGAGCCACTTTAACAAGGCAGAAATTGTTATGACCAGAAGACTATGTCAGAGCATTTTCCAAACACCAAAGCGTGTGGGGTGTTTCTGATCAGCAGTGGTGATTGGTGTTTTAGAATTTTGACTGATTGGTGTAGTTTTACATTGTGACGCAGTTGAATTCTGGATACTGATGGGCGATGGGTGAAGTCTATCACTAGACTTAACTTCCAAAGCTGGGGGAGGTTACCGTATTTTTCGGACCATACAGCGCACCGGGTTATAAGACGCATTAAATGAAACAAAACTCTTAAGTTCCCTCGGAAGCTCAGTTTGGTCGTTACCTGGTGCAGGGCGTCTTCTTGCTTCCTCCACTTCCGTACCATTGATTCGTTAATGTTGAATTCTCTCACAGCTGCTCTATGCCCATGTTGTACTGCGTGACTGATAGCCTTGTGTTTGAAATCCGCTTCAAAAATGAATGAATGAATGCACGTACCTTAATGCTGAAGCACATACCGTATTACTCCCCTATGCTGCGCACTACGGTTGCCGTAAGCTTCGTAACTTACCAAGGCTGTGCTAAAACATTTTGACAGATTTATGAGCGCCGTGTACCATCTACAATCGGTTCTAGGTCAGAAGGCACAACCAGAATTAATTCATACATTAGATGCACCGCATTTTAAGGCGCACTGTCGATTTTTGAGAAAGTTAAAGGATTTTAAGTGCGCCTTATGGTCTGAAAAATACGGTAAATATAACTTCAAATCAGAAAAAGTAGGGTCGGTATGGAAACTGCTAATAAAAGTGCATCGTTCCTTACATTTACTTTAACTTTTGTTTCATTGCACACAGTATGAACCACAATTTGAATACAAGATATTTCATGTTTATTTTCTAGTCAATTTCGTTTTATTTGTTAATAAACATCCATTCCTGCATTTCAGGCCTGCTACACGTTACAAAATAATATGGGACAGGGGCAAAATTGGGTTAGTAATGAGGTTAAAAAAAAACAAAAAAACTAATCTATGATGTGATTTCAAACAGTTGATGTCAACAGGTGATTGTAATCAAGATTTGGTACTAACTTTGATTCAGAGGATCACAAATATATGGGAAAATTATTGAAATGTGTGTTTAGATTATTATAAGGGGGTTGCATGTTTTTCCCTCTACGGTTCATAGTATCCCTAAAGGATTCAAGGAATCTGGAGGAATTTCAGAGTGTAAAGGTCAAAGGCGCAAGCCTATACTGAACACCTGTGATCTCTGATCCCTCAGACGACACTGCATCAAGAACCATCATTCATCAATAGCTGATAGAACCACATGGGCCGGGGATTACTTTAGCAAACATTTGTCAAGCATTACAATACAGAGTTACATTAACATATGGCACTTAAAATGTGCAAAAAAGAAGCCTTGTGTTAACCATGTCCAGAAGCACCATTGACCTCTCTGGGTTTGGTGACATCTAGGATGGACCATCACACAGTAGAAATGTGTGTTGTGGTCAGACCAATCAGTATTCCAGGTCTATTTTGAAAGAAATGGACACCGTGTGCTCCAAACCGAAGAGGAAAAGGACCAGCCAGACTGTTATTAGCAACAAGTTCAAAAGCCAGGGTCTGTCATGGTATGGGGCCGTGTCAGTGCCCTGTGATGAAAGCATCAATGCAGAAAAGTACATTGAGTTTTTAGAGCAACATATGCTGCCCTCAAGATGACATCTTTTCCAGGGACATTCATGCATGTTTCAACAAGGCAATGGAAAAACAAGCCAAATCAGCAAATGTTAGGACTGAAATATGCAAATCCCTTCCAATCTTTCTTTGAGGAACATTTCAAAAATTAAACTGCCCTGCAATGTGTTGCAGAATTGAAATGCAAGGATGGGTGTATGTTAATAAATGAAATTAAGTTGATAAAACATGAAATATGTTTGGCTCGTGCTGTCTGAAAGGAAATAAGTCAAAGTAAATGTAAGGAACACTGCAGACTTTTTTATTTGCATTTTTTCTGATTTGCGGTTGTATGTAAGGACTGTTTACTTCAGTATACTGAGGCCTGCAGTGCCAACGGAGCATTAACAGAGCAAAACTGGATAGCTGAATATAATGAAAAATGTAAGCTGGTCTGCTGAGATGGACGAATGGTAGACTCAGAATTTGGCACTAACAGCATGGGCCCAACTTGCCTTGTGTCAACAGTCCAGTCTTTTGGATGTTGTGTAATGGTGTGGGGAATCATTTCTGGGCACACTTTGGGCATATTAATATCAGACAGTCATTACTTAAATGTCACAGCCTATTTGAATATTGCTGCAGAGCATGTGCATCTCTTCATGGCCGTAATTCACTCATCTTCTAAGGGCTACTTCCAGATGATAATGCACCAGGTCATAAGACAGAAGTCATCTCACACTAGTTTTTTGAACAAGAGTTCAGTACCCTTCAGTGGACTTCCCAGTCAGCAGATCCAACAGAACACCTTTAGGATATGGTAGAACATGAGATTTGCAGCATTAAAGTGCATCTGGAAAATATGCATTAATTGTCTGATAGTCATATCAGATTAGAGCAAAAACTTAAAGGAATGTTTCCAACATGTTCGAACACTGGGGTTCGGCTGTACATGGACATACATACACTATGTAGAGTGGTGCTTGAAAGTTGGCTAAACATTTAGAATTTTCTATATTTCTGTTTGTATATGACATAAAATATCGTCAAATTTCCATACAAGTCCTAATAGAAGGTAAAGAGAACACAATTAAACAAATGAGACAAAATGTTGTACCTGGTCAGTTATTTATTGAGGAAAATGACAAAATTTGTCTTTTTGTTTAATTGCTTCTGTGAAAATCTCATGATGTTTTAAGTTTATTATTCTCCCAGAAATATGGGAAACTTTCAAGCACCACTGCATGTCCATTATTTGGATTCCATTGACATCATATCCACATGCAGCTCTAAGTGGAGCCTGATATTTAAGCATTTTATTGCAAAGTATATACTGCATTTTATTTTATTAAGCATTTTATTACAAAGTATATAAAGTGGGACAGTGGTGGCCTAGTGGGTAAGGTACAGGACTATGAACCAGAAGGTCCAGGGTTCAAATCCTACCTCAGCCAAGCTGCCACTGTTGGGTCCTTGAGCAAGACCCTTAACCCACAATTGCTTGGATTGTAAGACTGTATCAATTGTAAGTCGCTCTGGATAAGGGCGTCTGCTAAATGCTGTAAATGTAATGTAAATGTAAATACTTATCACCAGCTATATACTGTTACAGATAATGTGTTTTTTCAGGATATTTATAGCTAGTGTTTTTCAGATATTGGCACTAAACCAAGGGACTGTGGTGGCCTAGTGGTTAAGGTCCTGGACTATGGACCAGAAGGTCCAGGGTTCAAATCCCACTGTTGGGTCCTTGAGCAAGACCCTTAACCCACAACTGCTTGGATTGTGAGATTGTATCAATTAAGCCACTATACCTACATAAAAAAAGCTGTGGCACATGGAGCCATTCAGTAACACTAATGCTGCATTACGCTGAATTAAACGACTTTTGGATTTTATTACAGATACATTTGCAGTTTTTATTATGGAACGGAAATGCTGAGTAATTATTTAAATCAGAAACATGGTCCATCCGCCACAGCATGTGATCTGTGTAAACTCTTCATTATGTCTTAATCATCGTTGTCTTTTGAAAATCTGTTGTTAGTAGTAATAATAATAGTTCTACTACTATGTCTTATTCCTATTAACATCAACATTTACAGTAATGGTGGTTTATATTTTATTGTTATTATTAAGACGGTCTTTTTTGTGCCTCTTCGTAGAAGTCAAACGTATAATCTTGATACCAAGAAAATGACTAATGTTAGTCCATTAAATGCATTGTTAAAATCTCTTTTTATAAATCAATAAAATTGTTTTTGTGAGTCACCCATATAGGTACAATAGTGAGTAAATGAGCAGACCTGTTTTCATATTTATGAGTGTGCACGACCAGATGAACCTCTGCACGTCTGTTTTGGTTCTATCCTTCGTGGTATTGTCTAGAATTGTTGCTTTTCAGAAATAAATAATCCTATTGCTGTAAAAGCCACTCAATCATCCTGCATTCATAATTTAAACCCCTACCGTTCTCAAGACATTGCTATCCTTGACTAGTGTTTTTGTTTACTGTTTACCATTCTTTTCTCCTTTCTGTAAAGTATGGATTAGCCTTGGGTCAGAAGACACCTTCATTGTTCTCAGACCATTTAGAATGGGTTAAATTGGGTTTGATTTTCCTGTTTAATATTTCACCCCTTTTCATCTGTTTTCTCCTGTTTTCATCAGACCGCGTAGCGTACATCCACTTAGCACGCTTTTAAAACTATACTTTTCCTTCACTGAAAAACATGTTTAAATATTTAGCACCCGGATTCACAGCTGTTTGACACTTGTAATTCTGCGTGTTACAAGTCCCAAACAAACCGTGGAGATTGCGTAGTCAGCCCAAATCACAGCCGTCATCATTATTCACTTTGACTCTCCTGTCTTAATGCAATGATAAGAAATCATCTGAACTTTTGAAAATTGTAATTGTAAGTGCCTGCGTTTGATATTGAAAAAAGGAGAGAAAGGGGAGGAGAATTCTTTTGAGCAGTGGCTACATTGTTCGTGGCTCCCTGTTAATAACTTACGACTGAAGTGCAATTCTGCTTAAAAAAACGAAAGGAAAAGGAGAAACATGACAAAAAATTGACAGTCGTTCTTATTCGTGGAATATCTTTGTAGAGAATGTAGGTAGTAGATAAAAAGGATTAGATCCATAAGCTGCAGTGGAAAGGGGCGCACGAGAACGCTCTCACAGACATGCCAATATTTATTATGCGTCCTTTAATAAATAGGAGCTGATGTTGAACCCCACAACACTAGAAAAATAGAGCAGGTTTTGCCGACAGCCTGCCGCCTTCTATGTGAATAAATGTTGAAATAGCTTTCTCTTATTTGAGTCTGGAGGATGTGCTTGAATTATGGCTATTTTAAATGTTTTAATGCACTGGAGTTATGTACTTGTAACCAGTGCTTCTGCTGCTGAGTCTTCATAGGCAAGAAGGCCTACTTGGATTCCTGTATGAGCTTTCGAAGGGCTTGGAGCAAGGACCTGCCACCTTTCTGCTTTATGACTTATGACATTACCCATGTCTACGGTTAATAGAGCATGGAACGGAGCGAGACCCTATGGTCCCTCCCCCTTTCCTCGACTTTCCCAGGTAGATTTTTAGCAGCTTTTGAAAGGAACTATCTGCTTAGCACACTTTCTAGAACAGTGTCGTCACTGCATCTGTGTGGCCACCTTCACCCTCGGCATGCTCTTGTATGCTTCGAGCCCGAGTGCGTAATTCTAATGATCCCTTCCCACAATGGAAAGCGCCGTCCCCAAACCCCCACCTTTGCTGTAAAAGACAGAGAGAGAGGGAATCGAGCGCAAAAAGCGAAAGAAATTCAAGGAAAGACTTTGAAGTGGCTTTTCAGCGTGCGAGTGTGCTGGCCGTCTCCCCGAGACGTGTCACCTTTGCCGAGAGGGAATAGGGAAATCACGTTTCGAATGGTAATGATAACATACTAATCACTTGAGCTCTTTGAAGCGGGCTGCTCTGTCAGTATCCCCGGCTGCCTCTTGCTCCCAGGCACATAGGCACACATCCATGGTCTAGGTGTATTAGCTTAAGCATTGCACGTCAATACGTCCCCGCCATCTCCGTCGATCCAGAGGGGCTCATTAGGCACAGCCGACTCCTTTCTCCCTGTGCGTACACCACCCCCATCTTTCTCCTTCTTTTTCCTCCGTCTTCTCTATCCATCTCTCTTACCCTCCCTTCATCTCATCCTCTCTCTCACCAAAGTATTAAAACGCATTACAGCAATTTTAAATGGCATCTGTCAGCTGAAGTGTGGAGACGGAAAACTTTGACACTTTTATACCCTCCTTTTCTGTGGCTCTCGAGCTTTGAAAGTGGAATTTTATCTTTTTTTCCCTTCATTTTCTCTTCTTAGCTTATTTTCTTTTTGATGGTGTAAACTATTAACATTCCTCTTAAAAGTAAGAATGGTTTCTTTTTTGGAATGGGATGCTGTGGTTGAGTTCATGCCGTAATTTCTCTAAATGTTGAATGGTAAATCACTTTGTGCACTTGGGGGTAATGAAAGTCAGATGCAGCAGCTTTGGCCTAAAATTAGATAGGCTTTGTAAGACCTGAAGTATCCTAAGCTAGCTATGCCATTAAAATAGAATACTTTTCATTCCAACAAAGGGGTTAATGCTATAATAATTATATTATAATATATCCAAAAATGGAGTGAGATTGGATGTCAGGTGGTCTGTTTATTATGCCATCTTTTCATTTTTTGAACACCAGAGGGTGCAATTATATGCCATGCTCCCATACGCATTTAAAACTCCTCCCCCTCCTGATTTCTTATAATTGCATTGGACTAAATATTCCTTATATTTTTAGACAAGAAGAGTACACATTATTTTGACTTCCTCATAAGTAAAAAAAAAAGTGAAGCTTTATTTATATATAGTGAAGCTACAATAGTGTATTTTTTACAAACTTCTGCTTCTAGTAATTTCTTTTAATTGCAGGGACAGTTTTTCAAGAACATGTGCATTGTTTACACTTCAGAAAAAAAATCAGTGTCGTGATTTAAGTTGCGTTCAAGTGTATTGTTACACACCTGTTATTGCTTAATTATATATTACATGTTTTCTTAATTTTTAAATTGGTCTTCGTTGGCTTTCTATTGTGCATATAGTGCAAAACATTGGCTGTGCAGCCATTTTATACTATACCCTATGTGGAGGTTACATGGGGAACAGGAAGCTGTTGAATGTAGATTTGTTTAATATAGCAGATTACAGATAACATTTGGAAGATATTTTGTGTGTTCTTTTTAAAAATATATTGATATTTTTTGTTTAGGTGGCTTTCTATTGAGCATATAATGGAATACATGGGCTGTGGAGGCATTTTATACTATACCCTATCTAGAGGCTCTATCTAGAGGTAAACAAAGGGTTGAGAACATTGTGTTACGCTTTATGCTGCGATCTCATGGGCCTTGAAGTCAGTTAGTCTTAATCTTAGACTTTTAATGGTTAATTGTCATTGATAATTTATTAACACCTAATCTGTATACTAAGTGTGTTCAAGTCCTTTTGGTTTCTTTGTTATTCCTGAAAAGTAATCCTGTGAGTATGATCACCGAGATCCTCATACTGGCTTTTGCTTAAGTAATAATATTGAAAAATACCGTAATACAAATACGTAATAAGGCATTTGTCTACACTACCTACCTTCAAATTACAAAGTAAACAAATAAGGTGCATTCAGGTATCGGGATATCTAAAGAAGCCTGCACGTCCCTGTTCCAAACTCCGTAGCGAGGAAATACAGTGCTGCGTTTTCACATTAGACCTTTTAGAGACAATTTCATGGCTCAAGAGCTGGAATTAGGAAATGTTTGTGAATAATGAGGTTTACCGATGCACCCGAACCTGCCACCATACTGATATTAGCTAATCTGAAACTGCAAGTGCTAATTTATTATAGAGCAATTAGCCTTTCCTCCCACGCTAAACTTTGCCCCAGTGCTGAATGTGAGGTAATGAGATCCTGTAATGATGAACACCTACAGAACCAGCCTGTAAGTGGAAAGAAACCTCAATTAAAAAAAGAAAAGGTGTTTGCTTGGAAACTTGGCCTTTTAGCATGCAATTCAACCACAGATTCAGCCCAATTTGTCGCATAAAAGCAATCCGTCTTGCAATCGTGTTAAATGCTTGATTTAAATATGAAATGACATGTTCTGGCACACTTATCGTGTGCTGACAGCGTCGGGAAATGACTCTCTCAATTGTCTCCTAGGCCTTTCAGTCATTCGGCTTCTTTCATTGTTTTCTCTTTTTGCTTGATTTGTTTTAGAGAGCACATCTGTTGGACAACACAGAGAGGCTGGAAAGGTCATCTCGGAGACTGGAGGCTGGCTACCAGATAGCGGTGGAAACCGGTAAGCATTGTGGGTTGGGGGCGAGCGACAGCAAATTGTCTCGCTCGTATGCAGGTTAGGTAGGGGAAAAAAAGGCCTTGACGACTGGTGACATTTCCAGGAGCACATCAAAGGCAGGCTGGGAGAGCAAGGTGCTAGCACAGGAGCTGCAGCTCGGCATTAGGTGCACACAAACCGCGGTCTTATCTTCCGTGCATTCATTCCTCGTGTGTGTGTGTGTACACACACATGTACGAGAGAGCTAGAGCTTTTTATAATGGCATGTGGGGGGGGTGTTACTGAAATAAACAACGTCAGCTTTCCTTATCAATTTTGCGGTTTCGAAAACAAAAATGAGCATCTTTAGAACCCGTTTCTAAATAAACCATACCGAACACCATCTGACTCCTATACCTATTCTGGGCTTAGATTTCATCTTTAAATATAAGAAAATAAGCTAATTTAGATCTGAAATAGATTAAATTGCTAGGCATATTTTTCCCTGATGCTGTCACTGTGTTATCGAGGCAGAGTGTATTCCTCAGAGACGTATCAAAGCTCCTGCTTCAAGAAGCTACTGGCTTTCTTTGGCTTCCGCTGTAGTTTTGAAAAGTTTGTTAATTTACACTATAATGGCACAGTGGCTTATGTGCGACGTCGATGGTGTTAATAATTCAAGCCGAGAAAGGGTTGCACAGACCACTGGCGTTTGATGTTTTGCGAGCAGAACTTACAAATTCATAAATGCAATCTGCATCTGCTGCTTAAAAATTTAGTTTCATTTGTTTCAGATCATCCCAAGCTCACGCCGTATTTTCCTTCCTATTCTTCCTGCCCTGCATAACATTTCAGCGGGTTCTCCTCACAGTGTGAAGACCCTTTGTTATTCTCCTATACAGATTTATTGTATTACTTTAGTCGGGCCGTTTGAGTCTCCGCTGGTGCCGTACCAAAGCCGTGGCCTGATGGATCTAACAGCAGTATCAGGCTGCCTGTGTGGCCTGGGATCCCCTTTTAACGGACTGCTCCTGTCCTGTGTGTCCTCAAGACCCACTGAGTCACCAGTTTCCTCCTCTATTCTCGCTGTGTGCGCTGATGTGTTTGCTCAGCTCTGCTCTGTGCTAACCGGACCATAGCAGAGCAGCGTCGGCCCAAAGCGGCTAATCCCCCCGACCTCCACACACCGACGCTCAAGCCCTTTGACATACTCGAACACACCTGTCACTCACCAGTACACAGCTGCCAGATCTAGCCCCGAAACCAAAACTGGACTGACGGGGACTGCATGCGTCAGGGAGAAGCCATAGGAAACACGTACTGTCCATATAACAAAGCAGGTACTTACTCTCATACACACTGCGATTTCACGTATTTGCGCTTTTAATTGTTCGACCATTGCACTCAGTGTTGACACTTGTTTGTTGCGTTTATGCAATAAAACCTTCTGGAAAGTCAGAGCTAGGTCAGAGGGTCTTCTAAAACACTAGGGCTGTGCTAAAAAATTGATACAGCAATGTATCGCGATCAATGTATCAGTTCTCTTGGTTCAAACTCCAAACTATGACTTGGTCATTCCAAAACATTATTCATCTTCTACTACTTTGGTAGTACGACTTGTGTGCTTAGGGTTATCGTGCTGCCTGGACCTATTCTGTCTTGAGATTTTGTTCACAATCTCATGTCCCTGACCTTTGCCTTCAGGATTGCTGCTTTTAATTCATAATTTATTCTTTCATCAACAATAGCAAGTCTCCTTGCCCAGATGCAGCAAAACAGGCCCAAACCATGATGCTACCACCACCAAGGTTTTATGCTGGAATGCAGATGTAATGCTGAAGAAGTCTATTTTAAACCAGAATGTTTTTAGACTATGCCCTGTCAATGTGACCTTTACCAAACGATAGATGGGAAGCAAGTGGTTCTTTTCAGAGAGCAGGGGCTTTCTCCTTGCAACCTGGCTAAGCAAGCCATTGTTGTTCAGCGTTCTCCTGATATGGACTCATGAACATTGAACATTAGCCAGCGTGTGAGGGTGCTTTAGTTGCTTAGACATTACCCTGGGTTCCTTTGTGATTTTGAAGAGCTTTATATACCTTGTTTTTGGGTCGATGTCTGTTGGTTGACCACTCCTGGGGAAGGTAATAGTGGTGACAAGTTATCTAGACTGTATTGGTGCAGTTCAAACTTTTTATAGATGGTTTTGAGCATCAACAACTCTCTTTCTGAGGTCCACGGAAATTTTGTTTGTACCATGATACCCTACCACAAACACGTATTGGGAAGATCAGACTGATGGGTTCCTCCTTTTTAAGTAACTTAACTTGAGTAACTTCCTTTTACCACTCACAGATGGGTATGGAGCATTCTCCTCACTAAATAAATGGACGTTTGTAATAGTTTTCATCTCATTTGGTCCACTGAGTTTCTCCTTTTAGGACTTTTATTTTTAGGTCATGTTTATGCAGAAATATAGGAACTTCTAAAATCTTTCAAAGCACCAATATCTATGTAGTAGGATGTTCATGTGTTTTTCATGTGTATCGTTCTTAATACAGTTTGCATAATAAGAATAAAAATATATGTAGTAGTAAAAATATATATATATATATATATAACAAAAAAAAGTCAATATTAGTTTGTAGGCTGTACTAGGTTAACAGTCCAGCAGATTGTTTTGAGAGCCTGTCCGTAGAGGTAATGTGCAGAGCATTTTGTCTATGCAGTTCAAACATGGCATGTCAGGGAGCAATCCAGACTCTTTGAGAAAGATTAGTCGTGCACTGTGGACATGCAGAGCTATTTACTACACTGTTTGTCTCATAAATAAAGTATGGGTTGTCATTAGGAGAGGGCACCCACTTTAAAGCAGAGGCGAGGCAGCCTAAAGTGAGCCTGGAACCCTCGAGGAAGAAATGAACCAGGCAATTTAAAGAAATTTAAATCAGGAATATTCAGAGTATAAGAGCACGAAACATCTACAATCAAAGCTCTCAGCTTTTTGTACGAGGCAAAGACGAGTCTAAAGGCTGTTGCACACCGAACGCGCCTTTTGCGCACTGTTTATTCTGGCGACAGCAAATTAATTAGAGCTCGTGTGTAATGACGATGTTTTCCACACCAAAGCCGATTTTTGAAATGCTGAAATATCTGTTCTGTTTTTGCAAACTTTCACCAGGGACAAACCTAACTGGCCAACCACCTTCGCTTCTGTGGTGGCGTAGCACCAAATGAGATGGCGGAGTGTAGCTATGTGGTGACGTCGTTTGCACATGTTTCTAATTAAAGTTCTTTTTGTTTAGTTATTTAACGTCCCATCAGCATCAATGGCTATTTGTGACAGGTGCAAGGTTATGGAGATGTAGAAAGTGCCTAAAGAAGTGAACAGCCTACTTTGGATTACAAAGGTAATTGCTGTTCTAGGTTTTAGTGTTTATTAAATAATTTAAAATGAATAAATACATTCTGCAGAAGCTTATACTGTCCATATGTATGGCTGTGCAGTGCTTTTTAAAAGAAAAAAAAATGGGCAATTGATAATGCAATGAAATATTTGAGCCGTATGACAACACTGGTATTTAAGAATGTGATAATAGCACTCGTCCCTTTATTTTTTTCCACTGTGGAGGAAAAAAATCTATTTTTTAACCAAAATCTGCTTCCAGTATATACTTTTGAGATGAATGGAGGTTGTTAATGGAAGTGAATTGATGGTGATGTTTGTTATCTTCAGTATTCAGTCAGATCATTTGGGAAGATATTGCATTTGGGTCTTCTCTTTTTGCGTAGGTTATTTAGAGTTCTTATTCATAGTCAGTATGAGTATTTATTATTGTAGTCTGACTGGCCTATAAACCCATTGTCCCTGACAGACAAAGCAAACACAGCTCGGTCTAGTCTCCCCATTATTTCATTTATGTTATGGCCTGACTGAGTCATAACACAATGCTTATATTCATACGTACACAAGCGACTATGCCTGTTTGTCCTAAGAGTGAATTTAAAAACAATTAAAGCACGTTACAGAGAAATATTGATCATTTCGTGATAAATAAGGAAATCAAATGACAGTCATTGTGATTAATAATGAGGCCGCTGTTATCTTAATTATTCAGCCAATGCTTGGAATTTGTTTTACTGAATTTTCTTTTATGTCATTCTCGTTTAAATACCGAGAATAACTTCTTCCAGATGGTGCATTGCTAGCTTGTTGTCTTCCTCATACTGCACCTCAGTCGCTTTAATTTTGCATCTTGAAATCCCAAGCCTAAACAAAATCAAACCCAAAATAAAGAAGCACAATTGAATAAGGATCTCATTCATTTATTTACAAGAGTCAATCAATAATCTCAGTAAACTAGCCAGTTTCAGAACTTGAAGTTCACCAGTGGTGCAAATAAGTTCTATTTTATTAATTGAGAAAGCTAAAAATTGTGATCATGATGAAATTGTGTGGCTCTAAAGTGAAGTTAGCAGTAGCGGATGGAGGGATGCTTAAGGTTGATCAGCGCCCGTGAGGACAGCGCCGTGGCCTTTGAGTTTGCCACAGCAGTGTCTGCTCCAGATCGGATCGATGGTGCAAAATGAAGCCAGCTCATTAGGGATTGATTTCAGCAGCGTTTAGATAAGCAGCGAGTGTCTGGCCATGGCCCCTGGGGCCCTTGCAGGGGCCCAAAGTTCATGCAGAGCCAGGTAGAGAGCAGCTCCACAGGTCATCAACTTTATTAGCACTTAGATAAGCTGATTAGGCCCTGTCAATCAAAGATGCCAATGACTCAATCGAGAGCCCAGCTCTCTCTCTCTCTCGCTCTCTCTCTCTCTCTGCCTCTCTCTTTTTTGTTATAAATCATTGAAGCGACCAACAAAGCGTCAACCATGGCGGCTAAGCTAAGCAGCCCTGCAGTTGTCACCAAGGCAGACGTGAATACCCTGTGATGATGTGACGACTATATTAAAGAGTACATCAATTTGTTTTAGAGCAGTTTGATTTTTTTTTTTTCGGCTGGTATTAAAAGAGCGAGCTGGGGGGGGACGGCTTCATCAATAAGGGCTTCACGCAGAAGCCAAGTGTGTCAGGATGGGAATAAATAAAGAAATAACTGATGGTATGAGGAAATAAATAATTATATTTTGTAAACATAAAAAAATGCGGCTCACTTTTGAAGCTGAGTGTGGATTTGAGACTTGCTGTGTCAGTCCATAGGTGCTGGAGTGCACCAGTGATACACACTTGTCTCTGTCTTCATCTCTCTTTTTTCCTCCATCTTTGCTATTTACCTTTTTTCAAATTGATCTATAATATTTTTTGTATAATATGTGAC
Source organism: Ancistrus triradiatus (assembly GCA_025084515.1). Classification (NCBI taxonomy): domain Eukaryota; kingdom Metazoa; phylum Chordata; class Actinopteri; order Siluriformes; family Loricariidae; genus Ancistrus; species Ancistrus triradiatus. The sequence goes on along the minus strand of JAJAGP010000351.1, from coordinate 250,033 downwards.
ATGTTAAAAGAGCTATAATATTTTTGATTATTAATATGTACATCTGTTTAAACAGTTTTATGTTTTGCTTTTCTTTCCTGGAATGCAACTCTAGTTGATTTCTATTTGCTGTGTCTTTTTATCTGATTTTATTTAATTTGTTTTTACTTTTTTACTGATGTGATTTGAAGGTTGGTGATTATTCACTACATAAATCAGTCATACATATTGTAATACTTCACTGACATAAATATGTTAAATATATGTATACGTAATATTAATTATATAGATAAATCATAAATATTGTTGATATTAAAACTATATTTTGTAATAATTAATGGAAGCCGGTAAAACAGGTGATTGTTTTAGTGGCAGTGTTAATGCCTTAAAGTGGCTTGAGGTATTTATTTATCTCAGTAAAATGCATTGATATTTTTGCCTCTTTTTCTAGGTCATCTATCTGTAATTGTGTCACGCTGTCAGAATAAATGATTTGATTGTGTTGGCTTAAATCTTTCAACACAAAGCCACCTCTAAAGAGGACAATTTGGGGGAAGTCGATTTCCTTGAGGTATTGCATAGAAAAAAGAAAAAAAAAACTTTGAATTTGCAGTTTGATTAAATCTGTATGTTATGTTTCAAAAAGAATAAGCCCTTATTTGATAATTGTTTGATTTAACGGAACTGAGCCACAAGGGCTGAATATTTAAAAGCCTCCGTTTCACTTATGTAGGCATGAAAATTCAGTCGGAGTACGTTTTCATAGTGAAACATTTGTCTTATTCTTTGCTAAGGACTCCACCCATTAACTGCCATGCATTTGTTTTTATATACTTGGACAGGCTGCATATTAGCCCAACCTGTGTAGGTGTGTGTGTGTGAGAGAGAGGGAGAGAGTGAGTGTGTAAGTATGTGTTTGTGTGTGAGTGTGTGTGTGTGCGTGTGTGACAGAGAGAGACAGGGTGAGCAATGTAACTTTATAACTATATAACGTTTTCTTTTTCTTTTTTTCACTCTGTAAATCAACCCACGGGTGAGCTGTTTATCACCAAACCCCCCGGTGGATGAAAGGCAACGCAATAATGATTTTCTTCTCCCCTAATCGTGCCTTGTCAGTGAGGCGTCTTATCGTGGAGAGGAAAATGACACCGATCCTATCGAAGAGCCCAGAGTCCGAGTCCTCTGTGCCCCCCCAATCACGGAGGACCCGGCCTCGCCGTATCTTGCGCCGCCACAAACGGCAGGCGACGCATTTTTCATCTGGACTTCAAAAACGGGTCTCGTCATTAAAATTGCACCCGCGTTCGGCTGCGGGGATCAGCCGCTCCTGAGTGAAAATGGGATGTGGGAGAGGAGGCTCGCTAAATGTGCTAATTCTGCCCTCACATGTTTACGGCTTAATTTTAATCGGTTTGAGCAAGGGAGGGAAGGAGGACAAACGAGAGTGGGGGGTTAAAGAAAAAGCCTCACATTGCAATAAATCGCCATTATCTTTGTCCGCCGAAGGACTCAGCTGTTCCGAGGATTTGGGGGTCCACTGGCAACAGTGTTATAGTCAAACACACAAAAACTGTTTACGCTTGAACTGTGGTAGCTAAGGTGCAGTCTCTGGTTTCAGCCTGGCCAAACAAAAGGCCAACGTCGCACAATGGCAAGCCAGCATACATCCTCTTAACACAAGAACTCTGCCAACACACTTGAGAAGCTGGGTGTGTGTTCTTGTGTCTGACTGTGTATCTCTGTGATCGGTGATAGCGAGTGCAGGTGTTTTTGGTTTGGGCCATAGGACTTCCTCTCACAGTGGTAGGCCAAGCGACATGAATGGGAAACGCTGGGTGATTTTAGGAGAATGCTGAATCATTTGATCCAATTTGGCATGTGACAGAATAAAAGTTAACAGTGCATATGTGACTTCATAGAACAAATGATGTGTGTGTGTATATATAAAAAAAAGGTATTGCATGTTGCAATATTGTGTGTGTGTGTGTGTGTGTGTGTGTGTGTATCCAATTTGGCATGTGACAGAATAAAATTAACAGTGCATATGTGGACTTCATAGAACAAATGATGGTGTGTGTATATATAAAAAAAAAGGTATTGCATGTTTTTTCAATATTGTGTGTGTGTATGTGGTGTGTGTGGGGTGGATGGTATGTATGTAATATATATATATATATATATATATATTATATATAATGTGGTATATAATATATATAATTATATATATATATATATATATATATAATATATATATATCTATATATATATAATATATAATATATATATATATATGTGTGTGTGTGTGTGTGTGGGTGTGTGTGTGTGTGTGTGTGTGTGTGTGTGTGTTATATATACACAGACATACACATACATATATGTTGGTATGAGGTATATTATTTGCCAATATATGGATTTTATCCATTTACCAGCATCGGTCCGATATCAGAATTTTTGCCGATATTATAAGCAATATTTATTATATATTCACATATGAATATCTCTGTTTTTTTCTTCTGGCTGTTACTCATTAAGTTAAATATCTGATCTTACATTAATTCTTTTGGCTTCTCAATCTTAAGCTTTCTTATAAACGCAGTTGTTCTTGTTGCTGCCTGTACCAATTCAATAATAAAAAAAGATTCTTACCTTTTGAAAGCAAGGTTAGAAAATAAAATGTAATGAAACAGTTTTTCCTTTGAGTGAACTGCAACTTACAGTAATTGTCATATCTGATTTACCTGTTTTTATTGCTTATTATTATAATGAATTAGTGATGTAGGGTTTACCAACAATTCATTTATGGATTATAATGTGAAAGTTTTTTAAATGCAGAAAGTTTTAATATCGGTCACAATGTGATAACATCGGTTATCGTATCAGACCAAGAAATTCAATATCGGTGCATCCCTGATATATATAGATTGTTGGTTTGGACTCCACACATTTGTGACATCACAATAGTCCAAAAAGCGTTTTGTGATATTACCACGTTTGACTTTCTTTATGTTCAAGTGCCCCATAAATGTTCGATGGTTTCAGGTGATGTACTGAAAAATAATAGTTCTGCAATTAAAGTTCTTCCATTAATTAAGAAAAAAAAGTTTCAACTTTTCAAACAAATAAGGTTGGGTGATTTTTAATGAAAAATATTGTGTTAAATTTGAAAGTTGAAAATTGTATTCTCATGCAAAACAGCAAGCATTTTCACAGTTGTACATAGTAGTGATATCAAAGTTAGTCCTATAAAAGTGCTACCTAAAATCGTTCTGGCCTAAATGGTTCCCCAAATTCACTATTCGCCACATTTTATATACCATAGAGCAGTATAAACCTATGAGGAACAGAACTATTTACCCATAATTATTTTAGACATTTCTAATATACTTTCAAGTCGCAAGTGAAGTCGATACAGCGCATACTATGGTATATAAATGCGTTACTGTGGGTAACCACGGCTGTTTTAATTGAATGTATTGGCGAGCCCATACCTCATACATTGAACTGTGGAAAAAGGCATCTTCCATAGTGGTATTCTTGTGTAATGTTGCACATTAGCTTTTAAGGCTAATTTCTGTTTATTAACCAGATGTTTGCATAGCTGTATGTGTCCTATCAGCGTTTCCTATGCTATATGCAGCCTCTTATATTTGAAACAATCAGACACAGACAGCCTGTGCCGCTACCCACCCGTAGTTTTTTTTGAACCTTTGCTTGATACAGGAGGGAAGTGTGAGAGAGGCTGTCGTAGAGTCTTTGCGTTAACTAAACAAAAAAAAAAAAAAAAATCTGATTTGGAAGGAAATTGAAGACAAAAGTGAGGTTCTGTGGACCCCCATGGGCACATCCTCATCGTCTGTCCCCCCCCCCCCCCTTTAAAAAGCTGGCACATCTGAAGACGCTTTCCATATCCAAAAGAAAAGTGAAATGTAATAAAGGGAGAAGAGGAGGCGAGTGCTCAGGGAAAGTGCCACCAGCTCTTCAGCGTGGGACCAGTTTCATAAACGTTAATGGTGATGGGAGTGACATGCAGATGACAGGAGAGTGATGGACAGTTAAAAAAGCAGAGCTAATTCACTAAGGATTCTTCAGGACTTGGGTGGCTGAGACTGGCAGAGAACGAGGTAGTCAGAGAGAGGTCTTTTCAAAGAGAATAGGAACACAAAGGGCCGGCATTTGTTTACATGCATCACTGCCTTCTCTTATTTGTTAGATAAAACCCGAGTGCTAAAATACATTTGATTGTTTAAATTGTGTTAATATCACATTGCAGGTGCAGTCTGTTGTGACTGAAAGTGTGAATGGGTTTTGTTTTAAAGTGAATTGACATTAGAAATAATGCAGTCTATTTAATCAACACAAAAGTCAATGCATTTGGTGTAAGTGAGCTCGAAGACAAAAGTGCTTTGATATACTGTATGTGCCATAGATGTACAATTTTAAAGTAATTAATTCAGAACAAAACCTATACGTTTATGTAAGTCCTTTACACATTATTTGAGACTATATATATATATATATATATATATATATATATATATATATATATAATATATATATATATATATATCTGTGGTGTGTGTGTGTGTGTTGTGTGTGTGTGTTATGTGTATATATATATATATATATATATTATTTATATTATATATAGATATATATATATATATATATATATGTATATGTGTATATATATATATGTATAGTATCTATATTATATATATGTATAGTATATATATCTCTATGTATAGTCTATATATATGCTGATTCTATGTATATGTGTATCTATATATATATATATATATATATATATATATATATTATAATATATTATATATATAAATAATATTTTATATAAATGTAGACATACATACACATAGGTGTGTGTGGGTGGCATGTATATGGTGTGTGTATGTATGTATGTATGTGTATAGATATATAATATAGATCATATATATATACCATATATACGTTATATATACACACATTACCAGAGAGAGGGTATGATATATATATATATATAGATACAAACACACCCCACACACTCACACCATATATATATATATATATATATATATATATATATATAATATATATCTCTATATATATATATATATATATATATATATATAGATATATCTATATAATATATATATATATGTGTTGTGTGTGGGTGTGTGTGTGTGTATGATGCATGTATACATATTATTTATTTATATAGATATAGATATATATATATATAATCTATATAGATATCAATGTAGTGTATATGTATATAATATATTTATATATGTGTATATATATATATATGTATAATGTATATATATATATATATATATATATATATTATGTATGTATTATATAATTGGATAACAGTTACAGAAACAAAGCGTTTTGTAAATAAGTCAAAATCATTTTAAAACTAATTTGTCCCCATATGATTTATTATTACACGCTTTCTGATGTGGTAATTATGACCAATAAAAATACCATTACAAAATTAATAAAATTAATTATCAATTAAAAGTCTATTTGTGTAAAAAAGAGGAAAATAGTTGTAATGACAAAGAGCATTAAACCCAGCTAATGTAAATACTCCTGCCATTTTTTTGTACTTATTCTGTTACTATTTTTTATTTTGTTTGATTGATGACCTCATGCCTTCGTTTGCCTTTCCCAGTTGTAGACTTTTTTGTTAGGCATAAGTATTCAAGCGCTGACACAGGGTTTGTTTTTTGTGTGTTTTTTGTATGAAATAGGGCCACTATGTGGGTGTTCGTTGAGTGCTGCTGGCCACCCTTGGGTTGCAGTGGGGAGGAATAAAGGGCATCATTAGTGCTGGTCCGTCTGTCCCCTCAAGCAGCCGTGTGTGTCGTGTTGCCCCTCACTCAAGTAGCTTCCTCTTTGGTGGCTCGCGTCCTGATCCGGGGCGGCCACGGGCTTAGGACGCCCGCCGAACCATGAAACGCTCCGCCCTGAGCTGTCAGCTGGGGGCTTCATCTGCCAGTTCAGTGGGATGCTTCACTTTTGGTCTAGAGAGGGCGACGGGACCCTGGTCTAGTGCCATAACGGTGTAGTGAGCAGTGGAACATTAAGCAGGATTTAATTTCCTAATTATTAGGCTTCTTGCCATTGCTGCTTTGTTGGACGTGGATTTCTAAATTAAGTGGCCATTAAGTATTGCTTTCTAGAATTAACTTTTGTGAAATTGATGGTGGAATTTCATTTACCACCTGCTCTTTTAGAGCTTCTGTTTTTTCCTGCTTAAGACCTTAATCAGTAAATGCTCAGAAGTTGTGATGTCCTTTGTTGTAACCTTGGAGACTCTGGATAGTTTGACTGTAATATAAATGAACGTGCCTCTCAATGCGAGCTGATGATGGTGCATTCTGCAGCGTGACACATAGGCTGCGCCCTTGAGCCACTGTAGAGAGGGAGATCCGCGTGGCTGTCTTCGCTCAGTGCACACTGGAGATCTCAACCGCGCGGTTCTCACTGCTAAAGTCTTTGGACAATTCTCCTGGAGCTGAAAGTTCCTCAAAAGATGGGCTTTGCTTACAGCTTAAGAAACTTAGTTTTATTTATTTATCAGTGTTTGGTGTGTAGTTTGGTGTTCTCTTTGGCTATGCAAGGAAGGGCTTTCATGATGTTTGCCTGTCAGGTCACATCAAGAGTTGTTTTAAATTTATTTTGAGTATCAGCTCAATTAGTCCCAAAGTCACTAAATAAGAAATAAGATATCTTTTTTTTTATTTTTTACAGACTATACCTTTGAGTTTTACCTTGACATATTTGACTGTCTACCAGTTTGTTATATTTTTTTCCAGAAACTTTGGTATTTATACATGCAGGTTTTTATTCCCTTAGTTTTTAACATCCACATTAGGAAAAAAAAAAATTTAACTAGAAAAAAAAGAAGCTAAAGGACTAATGTTCAAGGTTGATCTCGATTTGCTGTGGTCCTGTTACAATAAAAATGTTTAGTCACAGAAGTAGTCTGAAGGACTGGGTTATCTTGACTCCAGTTCACCATTTGGAAAAAGCTGAACTAAAAAAGAAGTGTTTTATTAGAAATGAAGTGTTTGCTGAGAGGAGACGTTTTTTCTTCCTATTGTTGAATGATAAATTTAACCTCCTCTTTTTGTGTACAGCCTCTAAAATTTAAATCTAAAAATCAGCTTGACCCAACATTAACACACTTCTTTTGTATTTCATCTGGAGTAGTGTTTTTAAATGGAGAAGTTAGTGCTTACTCTACAATTTCTTTGCTCTTTTCTTTCTTTTGTCTGAATAATTTAGCAGTTTCCTTTATCTACAAAACAGTTTGCAATATGGACTGTTGTGTTGTTCTCCATGGATGTGTTGATGAATGTTCATTATACATAGTCAAGTTAACATTTCTTATTTATTTATTTATTTATTTTGCTTTTAATGACTTTCCTCTGCAGTCGGTATCTCGTTAAGAGCTCATTTACACTGCTCTGTGCATTGTATTTTATACAGAACTCCATCGGAATTGTCGGAAATAATAGTTGACACAGCACTGCAGGTGGAAGATGAGTGACAATTTTAGCCATTCGTGTTTATGCACTTTTAGATTTCTTTTTGTAATCGATAGTGAAATATGGAGTAATTGAGTGTATTCTTTTAAAGAGTGTATTCTTATCTACCTACTACCTGCTATCATGAGAGTTTATATGATTAGTGTTTATGAAATAGATCGCTTCAAGGTCTTTCAACAATTATTTAGTAATCTTGTAGTTGTTCTGGAATCAGACATAAAAATGACATTACATCTAGGACTAAGAAAACTCACTAAAAAGATCAGCATTTACCCCTGTTTTGTATTTATTCTAGAGTGAGCTCACCTCAGGGACAAAGAGAGCAAATGTAAAGGTCAACGTTTCAGATTATAAGTGATCTTGTTGGGGGGGGTTTTAGGTGGGTGGGTGGGTGTTTGGGTGTCTATGTATCTTCTTGTGGGCACCATATGTACTCCAAAGCACAGGAACGTGGGATATATTTGACCTTGTGGGCATTTGCTGGTCTTGACAACTTTAATGTTTAAAAAAACATTTATTTCAATACCAGAAGAGTACTTTATAGGTTACTTAAGTTAAGGTTGGAGTTATAGTCGGAGTAGATTATGTGAATGAAAAGGTCCCATAAACGTGTTTACCAAGACTGAGTGTGTGTTGGCGTGGTACTTTAGAGAATGGAATATATCATGGTGTGGGCCAAATGTCCCCACAAAGGTAGAAATACCTGGCATGTTTACCTTGTGGAGGTCTTTTGCTGGTCCTTATAAGGATAATTTTAATCTTTAAAAAATCCAGAAGGTTGTTTTGTTCTGGATGTGTTTGTGTGTTTCTGTGGGGTTAGGTTTGTTGTGCTGTGTTCTCATAAATCAGAATTCACACCTGAACACTGGCCTCTGACACGTGTATATCTCTCTTGCTAGCTTTTTCCCTGTCTAGCTCTCATTCTGTCTGTCTGTCTCCTCGTTCTTTCTCTCTCATCCTGCTCTGGCCTACTTTCACATTTATGGCTTACCCTGGTCTACGCTTTGATTTATGCTACTTAGCCAGCCATCTACATACATCACACACTGTTTCTTACAAAGCTCCTAATATTTGTGGAGCTACATTTCACTAACGTATCCTGATCATAGTCATTTACTTCTTCAATTCCAGCTCAGTTGAAGTAGTGATGATCATGGACTGCCCGGTATGATCTAAGTATTTGATTGCAACTACATTTACATCATAGAACACCTGCCCTTAAACAAAGCTACTTACTACTGATACAATCCTCCAAGGTTAACCCAAGCAACTGAGGGTTAAGGGCCTTGGACAGAGGCCCAGTAGTGGTCTCCTGGCCGTGCTGGACTTGAACCCTGGACCTTCAAATCAATAGTTCAGTACCTTCACTGCTGTGCCAAAGCAGTCTGTTTAGTGATATTTGTCACTATTTGTGTATACAGTATGTGTTTGTAAATACAGTGGTACCTCGATTCTTGACGTTAATTCGTTCCAGAAAGCTTGTTGAGAACCTGACGAGTACCGAGAGAATTTTCCCATAAAGAATAATGTAAATGCAAAGAATCTGTTCCAGACCCCCAGAAAGTCCACACTGTATAAGCATTATATGCATTAATGGAGTTGTATTGTACAGGTGCTCCCTGATTTCCGATGGGGATATGTTCCAACAAACCCATCTTAAGTTAAATGTGTCATGAATTGAGGAGTTTCATGAGTGTTTGGTAGAGCCAAAACACTTACATTAGCCTAAAGTTGGCCAAAATCATTAGCACAAAGCTTATTTTATAATGCAGTGTTGAAAAATCTCAAGTAATTTAGTGAGGAATGGATTGAAAGTGACAAGTCAATGCAACACTTACTCTGTTGATGAACTTGGGGCACTAGCATAGCTGCTAAGATAACTGCAGACTATTTCGTTTCTGTTGGCTGTAATCCCTAATCATCTTAGGACCCATGGGGACTTATTTGCACTAAGAATACAGTACTGTAGATGTAAAAATAAAGGAAAATGCAATAAAAACAGCAGAGTAAAGGCTGAGCAACACACTGAACAAGGACTATTGTGAACCTGAATCACAGTGTACTGAATCGTGTATCGAGGTTATTAGTAGTCCCCTTTACTCTGTTCTGTAATGGACAGGACCCAAACAGATTAGGTACTATTTGAGTGGTGGATCATTCTCAGCACTGCCCTGACATGGACTTGGTGGTGGTGTGTTAGTGTGTGTTGTGGTGGTATAAGTGGATCAGACACAGCAGTGCTGCTGGAGTTTTTAAACACCTCAGTGTCAGTGAATGCATTTATGTGCACTTAATAATCAGATCATAGTCGGATTCTGCAGTTATCTGATCAGTCAAGCGGTCATGTATACAGCATACTCCGATCTGGGAATCCGATGGAGAGAGCTGGATTTTAGTCCAGTAATGGGATTTCTCATAGCATGTGTACCTGTTACCCGATTTCAAACGGTTTTCTTTGTCTGCGCACATGCACGCATGCATAACTGACACAGATGTCACGAAGTTCACATGTACTAAAGTCTCGACTTTTATTCTGTTTTCCCATTGACTTGTGGGAGGTTGTTTTCTTGCGGGATCTGGCCACCCCAGAATCAAATACGCCACGGAATTAAAGGCAGTGAAACGGCTATTGAACACTTTGTGGAGACTGAAATGCAGTGTATACTCGAGAATTGAGAATTTGATTATTTAATATTAACATTTGGAGTTTGTCACATCTTTCTGTGAGATTATTGGCTGATTGCAAAGTAGAAATCCGATTATTGTCTGAGTCATGTAAACTGATTTTCTGGACTAAAATTTTCCACCAACCAAAAATAAAAATATAAGCCACTACCATCCTGTAGGGAACATCCTATGAACACTGATGAAGGATTAGACAATGACTAACACCAACTGCAACAACAGATGAGCTGCTGTCTCTGGCTTTGCATCTACAATCTACATCTGCAGTGCACAGTGAATGAACACAGTGTATTAAAACTCCAGCAGCACTGTGTCTGATACAAATGTAGCAGCACAACACACATTAACACACCACCACCACCACATCAGTGCCACTGCAGTGCTGAGAATGATCAACCACCCAAAGTGGAAAGTTAAATGTGCCCCCTTAAATGCACAATTCCCCCTTAAATGCACTATGGAGTTTAGGTCAGGTGATTGTGGAGGAAAGTCAGCATTACTTGATCTTCTTTGGTCTTCACGTAGTTGTTCCAAAGCCTTGTGATATTTGGGGGTGTTATCCTGCCGCAGTATGAGTTCTTAGCCACAGAGATCCAAACAAGTATTTTTATGTAGTGGTCTCAAAGTTTTGGCCTCCTCTTTTATATTGTTTTCTGAAAGGTTACAAAACAAAAAGGCTTATGGATGCTCTGCTTGAGCAGCCAGTGGAAAAGCTTTGATAGCCAGCGTGTGCTCAGATCGGACACTTGCAACCCTTTATTTTTACAGATTCATTTTTGAGGGCAGTATTTAATTGCACATGTAATTTCCGAATTTTAACTCTGTTCCAATATTAAGAAGCAACAGCTTTCCAACTTTCCCACTGAGAAAGTTCTTGAAGGTGATGAATTACGGTAATTATACTTTGTTGTAGGGCTGCAACTAACGATTATTTTAATAATCGATTAATCGGTCGATTATGTTTTCGATTAATCAATGAATCAGATTTAAAAAAAAAAAACTTTCCATGTCTTTATTCAGAAATATAACATTAAATAACAGAGCAAATAAGTGCTTACAATAAATGAATAATAATAAATTAAATTCCTTAATAAATTACAATAACAAATTAAATAATAAAGAAAAATAAGTGCATCTCTGATGCAAACACTACATACAAACGCTTTCGCTCCCTTTCTTTAGGAACTTTGCATTGCAATCCAAAAATGTTATCATGTCAACATGCTCCAGGCTAAAGCTGGCTCTCTTTTTTTTTGAGACTATGGCCATGTCCACACAAACACGGGTATTGTTAAAAGCGTAGCTTTTTGTATGCGTTTTGACCGTTCATCCACATGAAAACGGACTTTTTTTGCAAAACTCCTTCCAGGGTGAAGATTTTCAGAAACTCCGTTTTCAGCGTTGTCGTTGGACTGGGAAAACGGAGTTCCTTGCTTGTAACGTAATTTGTGCGCCGTTAGCTCCTTTGTTTACATGAGGTGATTTTGTGCAATAGCGGACGTAGCCAAAATAGTGCCAGCTGTAACACTGCTGACCGAACTTGTTACAAATCTACAAATACATGTACAATTATTACTTTTTCATTACACTGAAGAACAGAGGTGTCAGAATGCGCTACGGAGGTCACTACTATATCCATCACACCCACGAAGCAGTTCCCGCCCCCAGCGTCACCGGTTTGGGATGAGACCCGGTCGGACCTCTCGTTGGTGGGACAGCTTTCAAAACGAAGTGGTTGTTGAAGAAGAATGGCGAGACAATGTTCGTATGCACAGGACGTCGCTGTTGTCACTGAGTGAGCTGCTTCGCCGGCATATAGGACTGCTGGTTTGGCTCTGCTCTTGACAGCGACTGTGTGCGTTTTTGCGTTTTCATGTGGACGAAGTTTTTTGTTTCAACAGTGCTTGTGTGGACGGGATGTTTTTTATAAACGAATTTAAACCCCCGTTTAGAATATACCCGTGTACGTGTGGACATAGCCTTAACGCTAACTTATTTTGAAGATTCCACGTCCGCGCCGGCTCCGCTAGCTCCGTTTCAATCGCTGTGTTTTTTTTTTTCCAGCGCTGACCGCAAGTGCCGCAAGTAACGTAAGCGGATATGATAAGGTGGGGGACCACATAATCATCATTCGCGGGACACAACGGGAATCGATAAATGAAATCCGTGGTCGACGCTTTTAATAATCGATTATTATCGATTTTATCGATTCGTTGTTGCAGCCCTACTTTGTTGTTTTAATAATTTCACAACTCACTTAGCAGAAAAAGACCATTGAATAAACTTCTTCTGATAAAATGGCTAGTAGAGTAGCTGGTCAGAATCACATTCACATAACGGGCTGGAATTGCCATATGCTTTTTGTGCGTCGTCACATTTTTTTGAAGGTGCTTTTTTGCGTGAAAGTTTGGGTTTAATAGTTTTGTTTTTTTAATTCATTAATTTAATGTGTTCATTTATTAAATGATCACAAGTAAAAGTACCACGTGTGAGCCAATTTGTGTGAGGAACTGATTGTGTTTCAATAGAATTGATCAGAAGGGTTACTTTCTCTGTTAGTTTACTGGGTGTTTAGTCGATATAGCTAAAACACAAGTAATTAGTAAACTGTGTGTTTTAGAGCTGGTAGTTTGGTAGTGTGAGTAAAGGGACAGGGAGAAACAGCAGGAAGACAGTCTGTTTCATACTCAGATGGAGGTTATATTTGCTGTGACAACTGGACCACAATAATTAAAACGTGTTAATAATCCCCTCAAAGGTATGACGGCGCATCAGTGGTGCCTCAGTGAGTCTCAATTCCCTTGTTATCATCAGCTGCGGCTGCTTCGCCTACTCCAATCTGCCTTCTTCAGTCCAAATTTCAGTTCTGCTGCAGTAGTAAGACTAACGAGATGCTTACAGCAGTAGTTACACACAGCTAATACAGGCTGTGGTCCGAGTTATGCGTGATGTAGTCGTGAAATAGCTTGTAAGCACAAAGCTCGAGTTGCCCCAGTCATGGCCATGAAGAGTCACACAATCTGATTATGGCTAGAGGCCCTGCATTTCAGGCCTATTAGTCACTCCACTGACCCTCATCTTGTACCCTACAGCACTGTGTTCTCTCGGGATATCGATTTCAACAACACTTAGATTTTGTGTATCTGCTGAGATTGTGGATCAGCAAATATTCTCTGTAAACACCCCGAATTTGGCTGCCTTTGTAACCTCGCTGAATTTAAATGGACTAGATGAGCTGATGAGAGAAAAGCCATCCGGAGAATGTTTTAATCCTAGTGCTTCACAGTAGTTGGGGTAATAAACGTCACTCACTGATCTCTGTGAGCACCCCTATCTCTGGCTGTCTCTCCGTGCCTCTTTTTCCATTATTTATGCAGTGATGTGCAGCCCATTAGCAGCGGGAGCAGGAGAGACCTAAGGTGGCCCTGAGGCTTGGAAACCAAGCCGTCTTAGAATCACAACATACACAGCAGAGCACTCATCTTCCAAATCAGCTTCGTCACCCCAGCAGCTTTCATGCAGTCTTGACTGATTACTGTCTTTGTACTTTCGAACACATGAGCTGTACCTCTCAGGCTAATTAGATATGAGTGGAGTTTCCTACTGTAGAGCTGCTGGAGATGTAGATTGTTAGGCATGGTGGCTGTTAAATATACAGTACAGTGCAAAAGTCTTAGGCCACCATTAGATTTGTTGTTTTAGCAATGGTATAATGGCCATATATAACATATTGTTGACGATTTGACCCAAACATTTTAAAGTCTGTATTTGTCGATCCATAATACTCATTCCCACTGATCTTCAGATCCACTTATCTTTGTGAACTTTAGCATACATTTGCTTTTTCCTCCTGTTCCCCTTTCGAAAATGTGGTTTCTTGGCTGCTACCCTTCCTAAAAAAGCCATTCCTGATCAAGCTTTTTCGCACTGTAGAAGGGTCAACTTGACACCCCATTTTCCCCCCCTCTTTTTTTAATACTGCTTACAACTTTCCTGTATTTTCTGGTTGTATTCTAATGAAGAGACTATGTAAAAATCTATAACATTAAAAAAGAGACATAATTATATATGGTCATTATACCATTGCTAAAACAATGGTATATCTAATTTAATGGTGGCTTAAGACTTTCGCACGGTACTGTACATGGTTGAAGGAAGAGCGATGTGTAATTTGGGCAGCGACCAGTTCAACACCTTGTTGTGCTGGGCAGAACAGCAGATCCTGAGTAATCAGATTCTCAGTAACATTGAATCAGGTGGTTTTAATGTTTTGGATAATGTGTATAAGCTGGACCAGTGATTATCATCCTTACATTTACAGCATTTAGCAGACGCCCTTATCCAGAGCGACTTACAATTGGTACAGTCTTACAATCCAAGCAATTGTGGGTTAAGGGTCTTGCTCAGGACCCAACAGGGGCAGCTTGGCAGAGGTGGGATTTGAACTCTGGACCTTCTGGTCCAGTACCTTAACCGCTAGGCTACCACAGTCCCTTGATTCATTCATTTTTTTCAACTCTTAATAATCGGTCAGGATTGCAGGAAGAGCCTTAGACAGGGCGCTAATCCATCGTAGGGCATCTTGCTATGAGGCGGCGTCCACCATGCCGCCAATGCTAGTGATTTATAAAGGAATAATTTCCACTAGTAATGCGTAATGGTAGTTGACCACCTAATCAACTGCTAAAGTACCGCTCTAACTTTTCTAAATTATATTCTTGGCCTTACACTAAATCAAAAAACAGGCATATTTCTGGGTCTGTACAAGTAGATCTGAACATCTCAAGTGATGTCACTATCTCTTACCAATTCAGGATTTCTATGTCATGTCTGGACCAAAGCATGTTCACAACTGACCTTCTCTTTAGATTCTGTAAAAAAATTATTTGATTTAATAGGCCCTATCTGGGCGACACGGTGGCACACGAGGTTGGCGCGGCCACCTCACAGCTCCCGACCTCTGCCTGTGTGGAGTTTGCATGTCCTCCCTGTGTGCATGTTAACTGGTCACTCTAAATTGGCCCAGTATGGATGTGCCTATAGATATAATCTTGCTCCTGTCATGAATGGCTATTGATTTACATTTACAGCATTTAGCAGACACCCTTATCCAGAGTTGCTTACAATTGGTACAATCTTACAATCCAAGCAATTGTGGGTTAAGGGTCTTGCTCAAGGACCCAACAGTGGCAGCTTGGCAGACCTTCTGGTCCAGAGTCCAGTACCTTAACCGCTAGGCTACCACAGTCCCACAGTACTACCGTTGATAGTGTTGCAATGTAAAATAACTAAGCCAACCAGGAAAATGTTGTGGTTTATTTAACTCTCATTTCTTGTTTAAATGCTGGACTGCTAAATGCTTAACAATAATCTAGACAAATGGGTGTAGTGTAAATATGTGTACAGTATGTGTTTTGTATTCCTTGTATGGTGGATAGGGCCTCGCTTTGTCCCTCTGTAATCTAGCTGTGAGCGCTGAAGGACTCATTGACTTTCTAATGATCACTGGTCAGCCTGTGTGAGTGCCAGGGGTTTAGCCCATCCGCACCGCTCAGATATCGACTCCGCTATGAGCCCCTCCTCTCATTCTGGCCTGCTGGCTTGGTGTCAACATCTATTACTACTACTGTAAAAGTGCATACAGGGAAAAAGAGCTGCGCTTTCTTCACTCCTCCTCTCATTCTGCTTGCTGATCTTTCTTCTTCATCAGCCTCCATTATTTTGTCAAAAGCACTGGTAACCTCTGGCAGAACATCATCTGATTCCAAAGCAGCCGATGACATATTGATCCTACATTCTTTTGGGCCGAGTTGCACGTCTTCTGTGCCCAGTTCCACACATTTCTAAAAGGACAGCCCTCGCTGCTGCCCTGACCCCATAGCCTCCTCTGTTTATGCAAGAGTCCTTTCAGTCGTCATTTAACCTTTCCCGGTTCAGTTTCACGTGTTCCGTGCAGCAGTACTGTATGTCTAAGTACATGAGGGTTATCGTCTCCCAAGGCGTTTGCTTTTTTCCCCCACAAAGCGAATTAATGTCAGTCAACATATTGCATCATATCTAAGGGCGCATATCAAGCGCACAGTATTGGCACCGTGGTGCTGAACTTGCTGACATCTCGTTGAAAGGACGTGCCCACGGGAGGCGCGAGACCCTTTAGTTTTACTCCAGACACGAGCCTCTCTGAGCATCTCTGCTCCTGCTGATGTTGATGATGATGATGGCTAAGCTAGGCCAGGTGTCCCCGGAGAGCCCTGTCTGAGACAAGTCTGGTCAAATGCGCAGACGGGAGGGAACGCACTGACACGTGTCACGCGCATACCTCCCAACATGCGCCGCTCTGAATGACACAACTAATTATTTTTTTATTTATTTGAACAACGGCGCTTGAGAGGCAAACACAAACAAATAACAAAATGACAACGAAACCAAAAGCACCTGAGGGCACATGCCAACACATCACTACCATGACACTTTCCTCCCCCTCTCATGACGGCTTCTGGCTCGACAGGTAGCGTACCACAGATGAGCACACACAAACGGGGCGTATTCCGCACACACCGGTGCCCAAAGCCTCAGGCTCTTGAGATGGCAACGGTGGCATAATGGTATTCCACTGTTAGCTGTGATCACTGCTAAACAAACAAGTAGGACCTAATGCTAAGCCCAGTCTGAAGCCATGCAGGAGAACAAGCCCTGTGCCGAGACAATGTGGTCACAGTGCACAAAGAAAGGAAGGGCTGAGAATGGAGAAAAGGTTCCGTTTGTTTTGAAAAACATGGCTTTTGGATACGTGCTAGTTCGGTCTGACCTGATTGAGAATGAACTTCAAAATGTCCACCCTAACTTAGTACTTCATTCATTAACTTTTTACCTCTCGGAGTTTTGCCTTTTAGTGAGTTTCCTCCTTTCTGAATCCAGACATTATTTCAAAAAGTCTTTGTTTATTATTCTCAAAAGTGAATCGGGGGCCAGATGGGTAACACATTGTGATAGAGGTGATGTCTAAATTAATCATTCATGTTCTCTCACATGGCTGTGTGCTAAAATATTAATGGTTGAATAAATTTAATTCAGGGCCTGTGATTACAGAGTTGTCTAGCACACGCATGTTTATTTATGCCCTGGAGAGAAGCCACAAGGGTCACTCTTATCCTCTATCCACTTCTGCTCTGCACATGTCCTTTAGCCCCTCTCATATATGTCTGTATACATGTATATATGCGCATTGCTGAAGTGCGTAGTAGTAGTGTGTGTTTATAAACCGCTGTGCATGAGGAGATCACTGTGATGGTAGGGAAAACCATACATTATACATCATATAGTTGAAATATGGAAATGTTGGAATGAATAATTTTAGATGTGTTTCATTATTTTTTTGTTGTTGTTGTCACATTGTTATCCATTGGTGTATTCCTCTATCCGGTAAGGGGTTATATAGAGTAAAAGCATCGGTTGCATGTCGATTTTACATAGTTAGGCCAGAAATGCAGTACTGTGCAAAAGTGTTAGGCCACCATTAGAGTTGTTGTTTTAGTAATTGTATAATGACCATATATAACATATTGTCAATAACTGAATCTGAAATACTTGGATTCATCACTTCTTAATACTTGTGAGCTTTACCATATCTTAGCTTTTTCACTCTGTTTCCCTTCTGAAAAAGTGGTTTCTTGGCTGCTACCCTTCCATACCGACCATTCCTGATCAAGCTTATTTGGACTGTTGAAGGCTCAACTTGGTGCCAGAAGCTGCCAGATGCTGCTAATGCTCAAGTGTAAGGGGAGGTCACACTAAATACTTGCTGCCGTAGCCTATACAAGTTGTTTTTTCCAGTTTTTTAATAATGCATACAAATTTCCTGAGTTCTCTGGTTGTATTCTAATAAAGAGACTGAGAAATTATGACCTAAGGTGCTACATGCTAACACAATGGTATTTCTAATCTAATGGTAGTTGCACAGTAATAGTTGCCTACTGTATGTGAGCACCTGCAGTTCATCTCCACATTTGCTCGTGTCTCATCATATTTATACTATCTAGTTCACCTTTGATACTATAACAGCTTTAACTCTTCTGGGATGCTTTACATCAGTTTTTAAAGTCTCATGTTCAGCTGCTGAAACATGTGTGGTCAGTCACTGATGCAGAATGAAATCGTTTAACTATTAGTTGATATTCCAGTTCATCCTAAAGATGTTGGATGAGTTTAAGGTGCAAGTCAACATCAAACTCAGCAAAGAGACTTCTTAAGATAATATAAGACTTTATTAATCCCCTCAGGGAAATTTTTTAATTAGATACAATTTCCGTAGTGGTTTCTAATTTTAGAGTTGGTTAGTATATTGTTGATAGATGTCAAAGTGGCATTAAAAGATGGGGGAAGACAAACTTATCCAGAGCTACTTACAACTGATGTACTCTAAAGGCCTATTCACACCAAGTAAGATTTATATTTTTTTATATATTTTTTTTTTGCACAAAAAAAAAAAAAAACAGTCACACCAAGTGTGCTACATATTTTGTTTAAACACTCAAAGTCCTCGTCTGCTTTTGCTTTCTTAACTTCCCTTCTCCTTTGTCAGGTTGACTACACCTGACAAGGGACACCTGCTTGTTCAGGTATTTAAGACCATTCCTGAGCAATGTCTCTTGTCGCACCCTTGTTCTCACTTTATATTGTTGGCGTCGGCAAGGGATAGACTGTATATTTCTTTGTACAGAAGAAATTAACATATGGTTGCGAGGCCAGAGGTACAGTAGGCTTATAACGTAATATTGTTAGGGTCAGATTCTGGTGCGACTGGCACTTTGTTTTTGGCATGCTTCTTTCCTCTGACCTGCCTAGTGGTGATAGCTTGGTTACCATAGCGACAGAAGCATCTGTTTTAATTCTCAAACTATTCATTGCTGATGTTCTGTATTTGTGAATTTATTTTAGCGATTGGGTGTTGTGTCATGCTCAGTTTTGCTGTATTTGCAGGCGCTATACCTTTAGCAGCGCTGTTCTTTTGTTTCTCGTGTGTGTGTGTGTGTGTGTGTGTGTGTGTGTGTGTGTGTGTGTGTGTGTGGTTGTTGTGTGTTCTCGTGTGTGTGTGTGTGTGTGTGTGTTTGTGTGTGGTGTGTGTATGTGTGTATGTATATGTATATCCGATATCTCTGTATATATATATGGTATATATATCTCTATATATATCTATATAATGTGTATCATATACTAGATATATCTATATATATTATATATATATATATATATATATACATACACAAACACAGTGGGCCAAAAAAGTATTTAGTCAGCCACTCCATTGTATAAGTTCTCCTACCTTAGAAGATGAGAGAGGTCTGTAATATTTAATTAAAATTTGAGTTAATATTAATAAATAAAATATAAAATTATTTAAATAATTATTTAAATAGGAGAGACTTCAGGACCAATTTTTTTTTTTTGCATTTCTATATGATTCTGTGTGACTCTACCTTGTTCATTGTGAACCTCTTCCTAATTTATCAGTTCTGTTGCTTTTTATATTTTTTATTTATTTATTTTATTTTATTTTTTTTAGGTCTGACATTAACCTTATGCACAGTATTTTTAAAAACAAAGTTTTGCAAGTATAGTTACGTATTCTGTGTGTCTGGCATGTGGCTGGGCTGAGTGGAATGATGGATTTCTGACGTCTTTTGGGGGTCTCTTACTGGTTGAACTGATGGAAAACAGCAGAAAATCCATCTGATGTTTGTGTGCACAGTATTGTGATGTCAAATGCTGACTGTTTGTGTTTCAGTACTGCCTTTTTTCTATTGACTTACACATTATACTCCCTCTTTCACTTGCTTATATCTTCTTCATGTCTGAATGACAGAAAACTAGTACGAGCGAACCCTTGTGACACCTGCTGGCTGAGTAGCAGTCTTGAATGGCAGAAAGCAACATTTTAGTGTTCCACTTTTTTTGTTTTTGGTATGTTTCATGTTTTATAAAAGAGACAAAGATGAGAATTACTGAATTTTACAGTACTGTACTAATTTCGGTCAGTGTCCATTTTGCTCAACTTCCTGTTTCACAGAACGTAAGGCGACTTTAACCAGCACATACATGTATTTCATTAGATGTTCTTTGTCGGACTTTAGGCTAAATGCTTCATTGCAATGGCACATCCATAGCGACTCAAGTGTCTACAACCAGTAAGCTCGGGGCACCCAGTCTGTTTGAGGGATGACTGTGGTGCTGATTGTAATGAAGTGGAACTAGAGCATCCACCTTGCTGCCCTTGGTCCGTGCTGACTTTGAGTGACAGACTGCTATATTGATGCAGAACGGTGTCAGACAAACAGGTCATTTTTCAGTGTCAGGATTGTACATTACACTTGACACCTGATCTGTCACTTGTATACAAACTCCTGATTCATTAGGCTGGTCTGAACGTATGCTTTCTGTGTGGAAGGGGATCTTTTCACTGCTCCATCATGCTGCAGGTATGGACTGCAGGTATCCCGCAGATAACATTTCCTTTTACTTCTCTCACTTTTCATGCTCTTTGACACGTCTTTCCAAAGCTGTATATTTTATCATTTCTTTCTACCCAGTTATGATTTGTGTGCTGTCTGTCTAGATCATAATTCTCTCACAGGACAGAATAGTGCATAGGATCTAACAATTTAAAAATGTGTCATCTGATGCAATAGACCAGGCAACCTCTTTGCCTTTGTTAGCTTTGTTAGCTTGTTGTCAAATTCCACATATTCAGCAGGGTGATGCTATTTAAAATGTCTTATTAATTGTTCCCAACGTTTTATCAGTTGTTCCTTACCAGCAGCGGCCTCACAAACAAACCCATGTCATCTTAAAAGCTCTTTAGGCTACACATACAAACCGAATTCTGAATTAAAGTTAGTAGAAGCACTGCTGTTTTTGTTTTTCTTGTGGTTGTGGCGCTGCCCAGGTGTAAATTGTGGGCTGGCACTGGATCAGTTTCCGTATTTTCCGGACCATAAAGCGCACGGATTATAAGACGCAATATCAACAATCGTCTGCTGCTAACGGGTATATTTTCATACATAAAGCGCACCGGGTTATAAGGCGCATGAAAATGAAATGAAAAGAAAAAAAAAAAAAAACTCTTAAGTTCCGTCAGAAGCTCAGTTTGGTCTTTACCTGGCGCAGGGCGGCTTCTTGCTTCCCTCCACTTTCGTACCATTGAGTTCGTTAATGCTGAATTCTCTCGCAGCTGCTCTATGACCATGTTGTACTGCGTGACTGATAGCGTTGAGTTTGAAATCCGCTTCGAAAATGAATGAATGAATGCACGTACCCTAATGCTGAAGCACATACCGTATTACTCCGCGATGCTGCGCACTACGGTTGCCGTAAGCTTCTTAACTTACCAAGGCCGTGCTAAAACATTTTGACAGATTTATGAGCGCCGTGTACCATCTACAATCGGTTCTAGGTCAGAAAGCACAACCAGAATTAATTCATACATTAGACGCACCGCATTTAAAGGCGCACTGTCGATAAAATACGGTATATGAGACCGATTGGCTGTAAACCGATTGTGGCCAATCACAAAAAAAACGTCCGATTCTGGTCCCTGGCTGATCGATCTATGCATCTCTAATACTAATAGTCTTATTGCCAAAGATGAATACAGTTTAATCCTGTAGAAACTACAGACCTCTTCAAAAGCTTCCCCTAAATGACAGTGTTTTCTCTTCAGGATAAGTTATTCATTCCATGACTCAGCTGTGTGAAATCACTG
Organism: Ancistrus triradiatus; assembly: GCA_025084515.1. Taxonomy (NCBI): domain Eukaryota; kingdom Metazoa; phylum Chordata; class Actinopteri; order Siluriformes; family Loricariidae; genus Ancistrus; species Ancistrus triradiatus. The sequence continues at coordinate 228,055 of JAJAGP010000351.1, read as the reverse complement.
TTTCTGCAAAGGTGCTTTATCATTGTGCTGTAAGCAGCCATGTCATCAGGGGCATTTCCAGACTACGTGTCTTACTGGTGCACACAGAATTTAGATGGGCACAGCTGTACCCCTCTGCTTGCCACTCGGTCATAGGGGCACAACTGTGCGTAAAAAATAAGCCTGTGAAACACTAAATAAGTTACGTGATTTAAGACTACTGTGGACTTCACCATGGTTAAGAAATGAAGAACAAGTTCACACTAAAGATATTTTTTTCATTAATTGCAGTAATTTTGTTTATGCTGATGTAACTGATGTTGGATTAATGAATACCTTTGATTTAGGGGTCTAATATGTACATTTGGTAGGTTATGGAGTTAAAAGTGGCAAAAACATAGCTATGAGTGATTGCAGCATGGCTGACATTCTTTTAAATATTTGCTGTTCTCCATTACTCCATGCTAAAAGAAAGAAAGTGGCTCTGAGTGGAAGTGTCAGCTACTCAAACGTTTGGAAAGGTGCTGGCGCATTATGGGAAATGGAGTGGCACTAGTGAGTTCTGCCACTAGTGCCGTGTCCAGGAGTTCTGCTCAGTAAGCCAGGATAACATTGACTTTTAACTGCTATGACTTTAGAGAGGCAAAGCAACATTTGGTTCTGATGACGCCCCAGGGTGTCACTCATTCATAAACACTGCATATGTAACAGTCGATGAGACTACTGTTTATGTACAGTGTGTGAATAAAACTGGTTCCTTTTTGTCTGGATATAATTAATTTAGGATCATTTCTGCAAACCTGTGGAGCAACTAGAGCAACTAAAAGTGGATCAGGAACAGTATTAGCCAGTATCAATCCATTAAAATATGGCTGACTCCGTACTATGTATTTTTCCTATCACTTTTCCCCTCTCCATTTTTATTTTTAAGTCTTTCCACAGCCACTGTGCTCGATGCAGGCTGTGGCACTTTGGTATTTTAATCTGGGCTATTTGCAAATGACAGCACAGTGGGCTGTGGCAGGTGCTAATCGCTGACAGAAGTAGCTTAGGAATGTGCCAGACATCTAGCTGGCTCTGGTCCAAGGCTACCTGCTATCTCCCTGGCTCTCTATCCCTCCACTTCTGTCTTTTCTGTCTTCCCCAGTCATCTGTCTCTGCCTCCCTCCACTCAACCCAATGACATTTGTCGACATTAGTGAGTGAAAAGTCCCACCTCTGTCATGCTTGGTATTGTCCCACACTGCCATGTCTGACCTGAGCATACTGGGAGTCTGTGTAGAGGGCCCAGAAGGGGGATTGGGACCTGGCCTGCTGGGCTGCGGGCCAGAGTAGGATAGTAGGATAAGATCCTCCTAGTCCGTAGCCTGTTTCTACACTCTATAATTTTGGTAGCATTAAAACTACAGTTCTCTTGTTAATAAGATTAGAGATTAAAGTCAACAGTTAAAAAAAAAAAAAAGAACCGAATTCTTCTTAATGAGATTCTTAATGAGAGCAGGATATTAGTTCAGTGCTCGCTGACTGGAAATACAGGCTGCAGAGCTTCATGTGGCATTGCACTGAGATAGAGGGTAGAAAAATAAAATATACCCTAGCAACATGCAACGTTTTTCCCCACTCTTTGTCCATAGGCATTGCTCTGTAAGGTGTAATCATCTGCAGATGAAACAGTAGATTAGACCTGGCCCAGCAATGACAGTATGTCTTTTCCTCTGACATAATGCCAGGGCTGGTGGGTTTTTTTTTTTTTGCTGCTGACCACTGTTTAAAAGAAGACTTGAACAATGTGTGGATTTTAATAATTATTTGCAAATGGGCAAATATAACATGTACCAGCCATTACTACATGTTAAATCTTCAAACCAACACAATTAAGTTGCATTACTCATCATTTACATTATTACTTTCTATGATGATGTGATCCAAAAACTTTGCTAATCATCAGCCTCCAAGATTAAGTCATCTTTTTTGGCACAGATCTACTCAATGCCCACTTTTAGGTACACGTGTTCAACTGCTCGTTAACGCAAATATCTAATCAGCCAATCACACAGCAGCAAGTCAATCCCTTTAGGTGTGTAAACATGGTCAAGATGACCTGCTGAAGTTCAAACCGAGCATCAGAATGGGGAAGAAAGGTGATTTAAGTGACTTTTGCGTGGTATTTCAGAAACTTCTGACTGTTTTTGTACACAGTCATCTCTAGGGTTTATAGAGAATTGTCTGAAAAAGAGAAAATATCCAGTGAGTAGCAGTTCTGTGGGAAAAATGTTCACTTGGTACCAGAGGTTAGAGGAGAATGACCAGACTGGTTCGAGCTAATAGAAAGGCAACAGTAACTCAAGTAACCACTTGTTACAACTGAGGTATGCAGAAGAGCATCTCTGAATGCACAACGCATCATCCTTGAAGCAGATGGGTTACAGCAGAAAACCATGCCAAGTGTCCCTCCTCCTACAATTTGCGTGGACTCACCAAAATTGGGCAATAGATGATGGAAAAACATTGCCTGGTTGAATGAATCTCTATTTCTGCTTCAGCATCGCTATAGCTAACAGCACATATTTCGGAAGGAGTGGCCTGTTTGAGTGGTGTTCATAAAACATGAGATTGGACATAGAGTAAGGTAAAACTCAGATAAAAAAAAAATACATATCTTTTAAATTTTAAAAATGGTTTGTTTGTTTTGAATGTCAACTGCCACATGAATGAAGGTTCCTATCTCTTATTTTCAATAGTAGATAATCATGTTCTTGTAATTGTTTTCTGGTATTTGAGGTTTTTTTGGGTTTTTTTTTGGCTACCAATGTGTTTATATACAATATTATGACTTGGTGAAATAAAACTATTTATCTATGTTTTGCCAAAAACAAAAAAACAACAACAACAAAAAAACCCAGATATTTGCATGGTAAGCATTGTAAAGATTTTATTTATGGGCGAAAAAAAAAGCATAAAGAAATGGGCCAAAATAGCCCTACATAGCCCTAAGGGTTAAACCGATAAAACAAGGGCCGGCTGCTAAAAAAAACCAAAGCTTTACTGTTTCCCAGACTAGGCACTGGCTTGAGCACTGGTACCATATCTGTGGACTGGGGATATATGTTTACAGATGTTGTGTGCTTTCTGGAGTTTGGCCTCTGGCCCTGTTGAGGTGAAAGTGCCAGGATCCGCTACAGCTGTGGCATAGGGGCCGTCTCCTCCTCAAAGCCATGTACATGTCCCGACTGGGCTCATTAAACCCAACTTCAGCTTCATTTAATCCATTTTTTATATCTTATGAGGAAAAGGAACTCCACCATGATCTTAAATATCCACTAATTTATGCTGTGAGGAAGAGTGAAGAAAACCTTGATGTTCTCTATTACATCTGAGATGCTATTGGTGGAGTGTATGATGGAACCGTGGCTAGCTGATCTGCCCAAATCATCGTTTTAAGATCTGCTATTGAAGTTTGATCTGTAGGCCTGATAGCGTAATTGTTTTTTTTCATGATGCAAATGGCTTGGTTACTGTCAGTATTTATGTAGCTCAGTAGTTGCACTCTAGTAAAGTTTAATTTATAGTACAAGCACTGATGCATGAGGTCTCATGCAGCTTGATTCTCGCTCTGGTCCCTTTATGTGTAGACCTGAGGATGGTAGCTGGTGCTGTGGGATTGTAGGGAGCCTGCAGCATGTAACATCATTTATTTCACATTAGTAATGCCTGTATGGGCGTCCGGCCTACTAGGAACGGAAGGAATCTCCAGACGGATCAATTCTTGATGCTTCTGCAAATGTCCTCTCCTTACCTGTTTCAGTATTTTGTCTTTCTTAACTCGTTAACGCCGCTCAGGTTGCTGTGTGTGTAAGGCAGCTGTAAACTGTTCGCATGCCATGCTTGCATGAAGAAGCTGTGGAGGAATTTTTAAGCAGCATGTCCTTGCCCTCGTTAGCCTGGCTGGCATCTCCTGAGAGGTCGAGCTCCTCTTCTGGGGTGAGGCGAGCATGCCGGGCCAGGACAGGACATGGTGCCTCCCTCACCGTGCCTCAGTCAGTGCCCTCCTGCCTTGGTCACCACACTCCTGCTAGCATGGGGCTGTCATGCGTCAGCCCCAATTACAATCACGTACTCGCGCACATTGATTAGCACCAACGCCGATGGTTATCCTCTCATGTTACCTGCTTCCTTTCTCTTTTTGTGTATGACTCTCATCCTCCATTGCTTTCATCGTAGGAGTTTTCCTACAAATGTTGTGTGTCAGTGATAGACCGATTAATGCCATTTTGAAATAATCGGCCGATATATCCACTATTCAAAAATAGTGGGGAAATTGTAGAGAAAGAATTTTGAGAAACTTATAAACCTGGACTACTGTGTGATTAAAAACAAAGAGATGCTGAAAGAACATTCAGCCATTTATGAGAAGATGAAAACTTTGTTTCCAGCATTACAGCTTACGGATTTTAACAGTAACTGGGATTAAAAACAAAAAGATGCAGATACCATGATGTTTTTATTTATTTTGCAGGTATTTACACATTTTCATTGTTTTTCCTGGAAAGAATGTGATAATGTTATGTGGTAATAAATGTTGTACTGGTAGTTATTTATAAAAAAAAAAAAAAAAAAAAAGAGAATTTCATTTAAGTTCACCAATTTGGTGTCTCTAATTTGTTGTTATTGGTTTTATCAGTTGCCAAAAAAAAAAAAAAAAATTGTGATATCGCCATTATATATCACCCATCAGTCATCCTGCTCTCTAAATATTGGCATCAGCATTGGCCATTAAAAAAAACCCATGTCGGTTGACCACTGTTATGTATTAAAGTTAGTTTATCCAAAGGACATGCAATTGATTTATTACTTGAACTGACTCCTCCCCAGTAAGTGCAACAGGAAAACCTTCGACCTATTGTTGAAGGAACGCAAGCTTGAATCCAGAAGGGGCCATAGCCATTCACAGACGGGATTGCCATGTAGACCGATCCATCGATCAATCATGTTATTTAATCCCAGAGGGGAATTCACAAGTTACAGCAGCGGCAATGAAGTAAACAGAGATGGCATAATTAGATGACAAACAATCAGATGGTAAGTAATAACAGAACATAGGAATATAAAGCAATGCTGTTTAATGACAAGCTGCAAATAATAATAAATAAATATAAAAGTACTAATGATCTGCGATTACCTGTGAAACAGCATTTCATGTGTAAAACAAGTGTTTACACAGAACTATAGATTAAATGGGAGCTGACAAAGTTTTAATAAATATAGGTGCTGCCCTATTTACTATTTTATCACGCTCCAATGGACCCATCCTAAGTTGAAGGAAGAGTTTTATATACCGTATTTTTCGGGCTATAAAGCGCACCGGGTTATAAGACGCAATATCAACGATCGGCTGCTAACGGATCTATGTTCATACATAAAGCGCACCGGGTTATAAGCCGCATTAAATGAAACAAAACTCCTAAGTTCCCTCAGAAGCTCAGTTTGGTCTTTACCTGGCACAGGGCGTCTTCTTGCTTCCTCCACTTCCGTACCATTGATTCGTTAATGTTGAATTCTCTCGCAGCTGCTCTATGTCCAAGTTGTACTGCGTGACTGATAGCGTTGTGTTTGAAATCCGCTTCGAAAATGAATGAATGAATGCACGTACCCTAATGCTGAAGCACATACCGTATTACTCCGCTATGCTGCGCACTACGGTGGCCGTGAGCTTCGTAACTTACCAAGGCCGTGCTAAAACGTTTTGACAGATTTATGAGCACCATGTACCATCTACAATCGGTTCTAGGTCAGAAAGCACAACCAGAATTAATTCATGCATTAGACGCACCGCATTTTAAGGCTCACTGTCGATTTTTGAGAAAATCCAAGGATTTTAAGTGCGCCTTATGGTCTGAAAAATACGGTGTACTATATAGAAGTTTTATATGTACTATATTTCATGGCGTAGCCTACCTTAAACATGCTTAAAACACTAATATTTAACCTACAGTTGGGCAAAAGTGTTGTAAAAACAAAGTTACTTGCCCCGTGAAATATCTAAATTCAGAATTCAGTTTCTGCTGAATGTGTATTTATGTCTATTATTGAATTTCCATTGCCAAAAACAGAGAATTCTATAAGTTGATTAACTGCCACTGGGTGTAAACCTGTTGTATGTAATTTGGAGTATTATACTATCTTTGTATTTAACAAAGATAAAAAAGTAATGCTTACAGTTGAATCTATTGTCTGTGTGGCATGGCTTTGAAAACTCCCTTCATTCTTCGTACTGTTAGAGTGAGGAGACCTCTGTGTGGTGTCTGTGAGCTGCTGCTTGATTACTTAGGCTGTTGATAGGCGGCTCTTTGTTAGACAGTGTTCTAGGGCAGCTTGTGGTCCTGGTACTACGCTCTGTTTGTGAGGCTGCTGTCAGTCCATAAACAGCTCCGTCTCCCTAACAGTAGTGTCTTTGTCCTCAGCGGTCACACAGCTGTTCACCCCCACAGATCTGTGTGTGTTGTTGGTTTGTCTGCTTGTGATGTAGTTTCCTCATAGCTCATTGCTGTTTTAAAGTGCCACAGATAAAGTAATATTGTACTGTAGTACAATTCAAGTATTTAGGTTGAATTAAATCAGTGGGCCTACTTAAAAGCTATAAATCAAACAAAGCAACGTGTCTAAAAAAAATGTATGAGACAATGCTGCTGTAAGTATAATGGACAAATGATTTAGCAGACGTTAACATCAGCCAGGGCTGGGCAATATATTGATTTAAATGATAGAAGACAAGAGGTAGTGTGTAATCGCGAATAACATGGCATGAGGCGAGTGCCATAGATAATCACAGTCGTGATGTTATGCTTGATAACACATGACCTCGAGTGTTCTATTGCTTTTCTAAAATAGTTTTACAACAGCAATAGAAACAAAATAATTCAATGAAGTCCTAAATTTCATATTTAGAAGTCCTAACTTTGGCCAAAAAGTTCCCTACCCTGTTCTAGTATGCTACAAAAGGCAGGTGGATCATATAAATTCTATTAAATGTTATTAACTTATATTAACTGTACTATACTAACTATAACTGTAAAGTGCAAATAAGCAAAGATGAAATGAAAAATGACTAAAAATAAAAATCATCAAGAATTAAATAATAGATTTTAGTTATTTTTGTTACAGTGTTATTGTATATGTCTGTCTATGCGCATAAAGCTTGTTACTTGGCAAAGCGTCAGCAGGGTGATGAAGTTTGGGTGTGAAAAAAATGTGCTGCTATCACAAATATCATCCCAGTGAGAACTCAAGCAATCAGATTGTAGGGTCGGGACTAGCCGTTGTATAAAATGTGATGTATTAACACCAAAAATCACTCTTCTGATGTTCTGATCTTCAAATGGCAGTAATATTTAATCCCAGTTGTCAATCTGTGTAAGAATTGATTGGATGTTACAACATGCACCCAATGTAAATGGTGAATTCCACATCTTGAGCGACTCCTATTAACCATGCTTAAACCTTTCTTTTTTTGGATTTCCTCTCCAATTTGAATATGGCCAATACCCCTTGTTTGACATTCTCCACGACATGCCAACCCCACCACCTAGGAACGAGGGCAATAGGCCAGCAAATGCCCTTTTTTTTCCAGCAGGCAGCTGACTTTTGTGGTGAGAGCATACTTCATGGACTATTTCATTACTTCCGCCATATAAATCCACCAGCTTATCCAGTGCTTTGATTGGCTGATGTGCCTGCAACTGCAGCAGTAGGGAGATGATCCTTGTCTGACTTTGACTCCCTCAAACATGACCATTTATGCCTGTGGAGTGCCAGTCGGCATCAAAGAAAAACAAAAACTGGTGTCTCCACAGTAATGGGCTACTGTAATTAACTACTATTACCATTCATGCACCAATTTTCTGATGTCTTATCAAATGTTTGCCCTGCTAGATTTTCTCTGACTGATGTTATTGTGAAATGGAAACCTATAGGACCAGCAACAGCCTTTCCACAAAGTAGGGAGGCTTCACAGCTCACAGAAAAAGACTGCAGAGTGCTGACGCAATGTACAGTAAAGTATCTCTCCTCGGGTGCATTACTCACTACCATGTCCCAAACTGCCTCTGGAAGCATTGCAATTTTTTTTCTTTCTTTCTTTTTTTGGATCTTCATGGATTGGGTTTCAGCGACCCAGCAGCTGCACAGAAGTCTGAGATCACTATGCACAATGACAGCAGTCTCGTGTTAAATGTTGGTCTTTGGAGCAGTGGAAACATGTTCCCTGGAATGTTCACCCTTGCTTCTCAATGTGTCAGACAAATCTGGGTGTGTCTATTGCCAAGAGAAAGCTACTGTTCACTACCATAGGAGAGAGTTTTCAATGGGGTGGGCTACTGTCCTTAGTTCAAATCAAGAGATGGCTTAATGCAAGAGCATACAACAACAATCTGGAGAACGTTTAATATTGTGGCAACAGTTTTGAAATGGACTTGTCTTGTTTCAGTATTATATTGTAACTGATTCACTGTGGATATTTAGTGGGGTAGATCCTGAGTAGTTTGTGTCAGTCCTGTCAAAAGGAAATTCCTCCTGTTAACTAGGCTGCCCAACATCAGCATGTGACCTCACTAATGCTCTGGTTTTGTCCAGAGGTTCCATTTCAAATAATCGCCGTATTGGGAAAATCGTCGACCATCTGTAATGATCATAAATAACTTCTGCTAGAGATGTTGGCTACTGCTCTTCCCGGGTTGAAATTATTCAATAAGGATTTGCATATGGTTTTCATATGGTGATTCTGGTAGCTTAGTGGTTAAGGTACTGGGTTGTGTACCAGAAGGTCTGGGATTCAAATACCACTCTTTGCCTAGCTATCACTGTTTGGTCCTTAAGTGGTTGACCGATATGGATTTTCAGTGGCCGATATTTGGTGGTAGTTAGGGTAGTGGACATGGTAGTAGCATTTTTTTGTTTTTAATCCCAGTTCCAGTTAAAGCAGTAAGATTATCTTCTCATAAACCCTCACTGAATCGCAGCATCTATGTTTTTAGTCACTCAGTAGTCCCAGTTTAGTCTTAGTAGTCCCAGAGCTGCATGTTCTAATGCAAGAAACACAGTTTCTCTGCATTTTCCCCATTATTTCTGAATAATAGATATATCGACCTTTATGAGCACAGATATCGTTGATGCCAATTATTTCAAAATGGTCTTTCACCAGTCCTTAATTCCCTTAACCTAAAAATAGCTGGAACTGTAAGATTGAACCAGTTGTAGGTCACTCTGACTAAGGGCATGTGCTAAATGTAAAAGCACCTTATAAAGTAAATCATAATCATAAATCACCCACTTTAGGTCATGGGTACAGCCAACGTTATGAGTTTGAGGTACCTACTAGAGGCGAGGTTTACAGGGGTTACCTTCTGAGAAACCCATCGTAAGTTGAATATATGGAGTTCTAGACTATGGACCAGAAGGTCCAGGGTTCAAAACCCACCTCTGCCAAAACTACCACCGTTGGGTCCTTGAGCAAGGCCCTTAACCAATAATCGTTTGTATTGTAGGATTGTATGTTGTAAGTCGCTCTGACTAAGGGTGTCTGGTAAATTACTGAATGTAAATTAAAAGTAATTCCAATGAATCCAGAAGTTTTGAAGCCATCTGTTCCTAAACCTTCAAGAAGGAGCAGTTTACTGAAAGTGTCTTTTTTTTTGTCAGTGTTTTTTGTTGTTGTTCAGTTCAGATCAGTGCTCTGTCTGCATGGTATTGCTTGGCTGACCTTCTCAGTGGGTCTTGTACATTAAAGTAGTAAAAGCAGAAGGCCGTGGGGGTTCCAGATGAATTTGCTGCTTCTCTGCCTGTCACTTGTGCTGGGGTCACATTCCATCATGCTGACTAGAGAAATCCTCCGCATGTGTCTGTGTGTGTCTGCATACGTGTCTGTGTGTGTGGCAACAGGCCGCTGTGTGTGAGCCCACCTCATCGCCCTCCTCTTGCTCACCAATCTAAACAACATTAAGGAGAGGTGTTCTCAGTGAGATGGCATGTATTATTCATGCACAAGGGACAGGAATGCAGTTATTTTATTATTGTGCTTTCTTTGGTAGCGGTAGGCCCTGCTACTGGATCCTAGCCACCCATAGGGAGTTGCTCCCTAGTAAAAACCAACAACCAAACCTTTATTCCTCCCAGCCAACAAAAAAACAAGTAAATAATTTTGTATGAGTGCCAACATGTGACATGGAATGGGTTTAAAGCTCAAGTGAAGTGGGACAAAAGGCTGAAGTCAAAAGGAGATCGCAGACAGGGGGATATAAGAAAAAGGACATTTTCAGGGTTGACAACTGAGTTTCATATCGTGTCCTTTATGAATAATTAAGACGATGGCACAACGCTGTCAGAAGTTGGATTAAATTAGTTCTGCCATGTCTAAAAAGTTAGATATGCTTCATTAGTGACTGAGATGGCAGGGAGGTCATTTAAGGTGGAGAGGCTGCTCCGGTTAATTCAGGAGTGGTTTTTTTTCTTACTACCTTGGTTTACATAGCATTCCTTCATTCAGTGTGACTGCTAGTTCTTCCATTTCACCACACCTGTTCAGTTCCGCAGCAGATTGCTGTGTTGAATTAAGGTACTGTTGTCAGAATAAACAGAGTCATATGGAGATTTCCTAAGAATCCTTTCATTTAAGCCATAATTAACAATGGAATGATGTTTGATTCACTCACAGAACAGAGGAATATGTTTACTTAAGAGCTACTGACTGTAATTAAATGTTCGTTCTTTTTCCCCCCTCTGTTTTTCTATCCTCTTCTCTGCACTGCCTTTCTGATTTTTAAATGCTTACATATTGTGCCATATAATAACACTAGATTGATGTTTTCTTACTTAGGCTGCAATTTAAAACATTAATCACAGAAGAGTTAGAAAGTAGACCACAAAATGACAACCACAGCTGCTGAATAAGTTGTAACTGTAGGACTTGGTGGGCTTGGTGAATACAGAGAAAATGGTGAAAGTCAAACTTATTTATGTAGAGATTTTGACAACGGAGCATTGTCTCAAAGCAGCTTTACAACTGAGCAAGCCTGGGGCAACAGTGGCAAGGAAAAACTTACTGAATGTTTTAAGGAAGAAACCTTGGGAGGAACAAGACTCAAAAAGGGACCCATCCACCTTGGGCAGACTAGATGTATGGAAGAATTGTTGGATTTTCTTAAGCCAAGTCCATTTCATTGTCTTTAATAATTTTGGCTTTGCACATTATTAACACTGTACACTGTATTAATAGTGTGCAAAGCCAGCCAACGAGCTCAGGCAGTTGAAGCCAGGTCCTCAGTAACTGCTGTTCCCGAGCTTCCAAGCCATGGAAGCTTCCACTTTTTAGTACAAAATAATTTAACTTCACTCGTGCCATAAGATCATTGTTTATAGTATTGGTAAGAAACCGAGATGTATATGAAAGCTGTATATCAGGAAATATTTGAACCAATTGGGGTGATAGTCATACATACATATTTTATCTTTTATTCTAGAGAGCAAACCACACACACACACACACACACACACACACACACACACACACACACACACAAGTGTACTATTGCTAACAATGCAAATACTATGTGTATTTTACACTTGCTGAAGACAATCTATCTTTATCAGTTCTGGAGTGCAGATTGTTAAATGAGGCACATGATGCATTTGTGGTCATCCTCCATGTCTCATCTGCTCCCTTATAATGGTGTTATTATTTGTCTTTCGCTAGACGTGGAGTGTGTGTTGGTATTATTCTAAAGAAAGGGCCAAGGCTGTGTTATGAGAGGTCACAAGCTGCCATGAAGATATTGCATAGATATACAGTGGGGCAAAAAAGTATTTAGTCAGCCACTGATTGTGCAAGTCCCCCTACTTAGAAAGATGAGAGAGGTCTGTAATTTTCATCATAGGTACACTTCAACTGTGGGAGACAAAATGAGAAAAAGGAATCCAGGAATCACGTTGTAGGATTTTTAAAGAATTTAATTGTAAATCATGGTGGAAAATAAATAAGTATTTGGTCACCCACAAACAAGCAAGATTTCTGGCTCTCACAGACCTGTAACTTCTTTAAGAAGCTCTTCTGTCCTCCACTTGTTACCTGTATTAATGGCACCTGTTTGACCTCGTTATATGTATAACAGACACCTGTCCACAGCCTCAAACAGTCAGACTCCAAACTCAACCATGGCCAAGACCAAAGAGCTGTCGAAAGGAGACCAGGAGGAAAATTGTAGACCTGCAGCAGGCTGGGAAGAGTGTAATAAATCAACTGTGGGAGCAATTGTAAGAAAATGGAAGACATACAAGACCATTGATAATCTCCCTCGATCTGATGTCCCACGCAAGATCTCATCCCGTGGGGTCAAAATGATCATGAGAACGGTGAGCAAAAATCCAAGAACTACACGGAGGGACCTGATGAATGACCTGCAGAGAGCTGGGTCCAAAGTAACAAAGGATGTCATCAGTAACACACTACGCCGAGAGGGACTCAGATCCTGCAGTGCCAGGCGTGTCCCCCTGCTT
>JAJAGP010000351.1:190071-215433 GCA_025084515.1 Ancistrus triradiatus | reverse complement strand
GCCATATATTTGTTTGCTATGGCTACCACTCATCCCTGATTATACTTCTTGCTCATTTTCTTTCTTTCATTTATGTATTGATTTATTTGTTGGATATCCCCATTCACTATGTTGACATTACCTGCCGCATGCCAATACCTCGTGTGCCTTTGTACCACTTCCAGCCACCAACCGCTTCTTTTCACCTGCAGGCCACTTCCACGGCAAGAGCATGCCTGCTGTTGCAATTCCAGTTAGATGATTGATGTCAGACCTTTCCTTACTCTAACACACCCAGTTGTCTGTCTAGCGCCCGACCTACCTGGAGGCACAACCCGAGACTCGGGTCTCATGGAAAAGTCTTTAATTGTTGTGATACAAGATTTATTAGTAGTGTTCTTTTTTTGTTAGTGTGCTTAACCATGCCCAAATTGTTCTCCTTTTTTACATGCACATTAGAGAAGTGCTGTTCAGAACAGCGTGTTCCTATTATTTTTTGTTACAAAGAAATTGTAAAGCGTGTGATGCATCACACTCACGTTACTGTACTTTGGTTCTTACACAGTGGAAAAACTGGAAAAACTACTGAAAAACAACAAAACCAGTGGGTGTTGAAATGTGCTAACTTCCTGTTGAGCTTTCAGAGGTGGTTGCTGTCAAACATGCAAATGAGGATGGTGGTGCGTCCGTTTTGACAAACATAATTAAGATGATTCAATTTGGAGACCTGGAACATCCAGGCATACAGAACTGCAGGGTTCCCTCAGGTCTCTGCTAATTGTGAAGATAGCTTTTAAGCTCTCAATGCTTGTTTTTTAATGTCTTATTGGATAATGAACTGTTAAATGTTAGATCTCAGCATCGTCTGGGCTGAGGGTTTTTTTTTTTATTAGATGGGCAGGGAAGAACAGCCTGAGGTGTGGTGTTGTACAGATAATTAAAATCCATAATTTGTGTTTGGCACTTTGATCTGTCTGTCAACTTTCCAATTAGAGACACCAAAGCCTTTAATCAGTGGTAATGAGATTATTAACGTTGCTAAACTGTTTAAAAGATGATAAAAGAATGCCAAGTTTTTCCTCCAGTCCGATGTACTGTAGCTCATTTACTTTTGTGCGGTGTGAAGATATTTCCAAGCTGGGAAATTATGTGTGGTATGTGATTAGGAAGAACTGTTGTTGGGGTCTATCCTGTGTTCTTTCTTTCTTTTTTACTCAATCTGCTATCAGTTGTGAGATAATGCCAGTTTGCACCAGTTTGATTTTATTGGTTGGCATTCTTCAGCCCTGTTGTTTCACCACAGACAAGTGTATTCTGTGTTCATGTAGTATTTCATAATACGTCTTTTTATCCAAGTGTGCTATTGCTAGCTATATAATCTGATTTGGTTCTGTTAAAGAAAAATTATGTATAGCTGTTTTTGTTACATGTCAAACAGATGTAGTTGTATTTAGCTTTTCTCTTTTGAGGTCCATGGTTCTACCCAGGCCAATAGGAATGACCAGCATGATTTATTGGATAAAGTTTATTTTTTGACAGATGGTGAAACGGCTAATAGTAAAATAAATGGACACGTGCATCAATATTAATATAGGCAGTATTAGTTTTAATTGCAATTGGTCACGTCTGTTGCACATTTCCCATCAACACGGCCCTAATCTGAAAGGACCAATTACCTTCTCTACAAGAGGCATAGAATTAATGAATGTGGTCCATTTGATTTGATTGACCAGCCTGGGTACAGTAGATGTATAGTTGTCCAGTGGCCCATGGAAGCGCTGGCTATTTAATAAGAAACAGGAAACTGCTAGTCTGCATGTACATTTGTAAGTTAAGCAATCACAAGCAACTCTGAACTCTATTAGTTTTCATTTGAACGCTTCAGTAAAGTTGGTTGATAAAGCCTCGGCAATTTGTATAAGGATGAGGCACAGTGCTGTTTAGGCTTTTTCAGACACAAGCGTATATACTGCATTCAAGGTTCTCAGAAGTGTCTCCGGCCTGGTCAGGCACTCCACAGATACATTTTGGTTGTGTCTAATGAAGGGGAGATCATCCCTCTGGTTCTGCAACAATGGCTCCATTCGCTGACTGAGATGCTGCCCAGAGATGCCAAATGGACATGGTGGAAATGGCACATGAAACCGTGTGAGAATACTGTTGCAGAAGTTCAGCACCTGACAGTCAAAAGAAGTGGTCAGAAACCATAAGTTGGATGAATTGATCGATCGAAAGAAAGAGAACGTACGAACGAACTCACAAAGGCAAGGAAAACTCCCTAAATTTTATAAGAAAGAAGCCTCTGGTGGACCAAGACTCAAAAAGGCACCCATTCTCCTTAGGTGGCTTAGATGACATGTGAAAGAATGACAGTCATTTATATAGTCAAATAAGTCTGTAGTAATAGTTCGAAAAACTGAATCTAAATAACTCTTCTTCTTCTTCTTCTTTCGGCTCTCCCTTTATCAGGGGTCACCACAGCAAGTTAAACGTTTCCAACTCACCCTGTCCTCCACGTACTCTACTCTCACCCCAACTCCCTGCATATCTTCATTTACCACAACCAAATAACTCCTCTTTGGTCTTCCTCTCCGTCTCTTGCCTGGCAGCTTCATCTCCACTATCCTCCGACCAATATATCTACTATCCCTCATCTGCACATGTCCAAACCATCTCAGTCTTCCCTCTCGAATTTTGTCTCCCAATTTTCCAACCTGTGCTGTCCCTCTGATGATCTCATTCCTAATCCTGTCCACCCTAGACACTCCTAAAGAGAACCTCAACATCTTAAGTTCAGCCACGTCCAGCTCTGCTTCCTGTCTCTTTGTCAGTGCCACTGTCTCTAACCCATACAACAAGGCTGGTCTCACTACACTCTTATAAATCGTTCCTTTCACTTTTGCTGCGACCCTTTTGTCACATAATACTCCTGACACTCTTCTCCACCCACTCCATCCTGCCTGTACTCTCTTCTTTACCTCCATTTCACGCTCCCCATTTCCTTTGACAGTTGATCCCAAGTACCTGAACTCCTGGACCTTTGTAACCACTGATCCCTGTAGCCTGACTGTTTCACCTGCCTCCCTTTCTTTTACACACATGTATTCTGTCTTACTACAGTTGACTTTCATTCCTCTCCTTTCCAGATTATACCTCCACCTCTCCAAGTTCTCTTCTACCTGTTCCCTGTTCTCACTTACAGATCACAACTGTTAACAGATAAATAAAAAACATTGACTAAAATAATGTAAAAATATGCATGTAAGCATCATTTAGTCAGTACACACAGCCTCTGTAGGATCCTGCGTCCTTGGCGGAAAGTCATTGGCGACACATCAATCAAAAATGTAATCATTAATGATAATGGAAAACCCCCACAAAGATAGTGAGACGAAAGTTACATTTCTCAAAACTAAAAGCAACGCTCCATGCTCACTCGAGGTATTTAATAGGTTTCTGCTATATGAATGGAGTATGATGGGGTTTCCTTAAGGGACTACTTTATCCACAGATTTTGTCTTGTGGTAATGTCGGCTTGTGTTAGTTAATCTACCTGATAATTCTGTTTGCTTTACATGTGCACATATATATGTGTGATTGTGAGTGACATATCCTTGTTAGTCCAACTCTTGAGCGTCTCATCCATCCTCATTGAGGACTGAGCCGAGGATCAGTGCTGCTCTGTCAATAACAGTCTGCTTATTACCACAGCAGCCAGGGATGAGCTACAGCAAGAGGGCAAAAGTATTCATTTTCCCCTCCTTTCTCATGCTTAAACAAATGGTTCAATTACTACACCCTGTCTTGCTGCTGTGGTCATTCATACCCATTAAACCTGTGTTTTATCACCCATAAGAGAGCTTCACATCTCCACCTCCACCAATTGTCAGTAATCAGATCCCTAAAGGAGTGGACGAGTGTCTGATAAATGGGGGGAGGGGGGGGTGTGACTGGGTAATGAAGATTTGTCTTAATCAGAAGTGATTTCTCAGCACAGGAGGGTGGCAGGGTCAGGACTGAGGCAATGAATAAAACAGTGCCCAGCTAAGGGAAGGAGGCCTAAAGAAATGAGGCCTGATTACCCAGCAGCCTCTCAGACATGCACAGACTCACTCTCATTCTTCGTCTTTTTCCACCCTGTCTTGGATTTTTTTTCTACTCCGCAGAGCATCAGAACTGTTGGCCTTCTTCTGATAGTAATCAGTTCACTACTGAATGTTCCAGTTAAAAAGGTTTTTCCGTTTTATGTGTCTGATGGTACTCTAGGCCAATATTACAAGAGCCGTGCTGATTTCTTACTGTCATACAATACATTATAATTAACAAAAAATACAGTTTATTAAACTAAAACAAATTATATTTGAGTAACATGTACAGTGGTACCTCGGTTCTTGTCGTTAAATTCATTACAGAAGGCTTGTCAAGAACCAAAAATAATTTCCCATAAGGAAGGATGTAAATTGAATTCATTCGTTCCAGAATCCCAGAAAATCCCAGAAAATCCACACTGTATAAGGCATCATATGCATTAATTTTGTCATTCTTTAAATGTTGTATCCATTGGTCCATTGGTTAACTGAACAAAAGACCAAGGTTGATGTGAGAACTTTTTTCAGGTTTAATTTGTCTATTGTTGTCATTGAGGCATTTTTTCTTGGTTCAAGCATTGTCTTTGGGTTTCATACCAGTTATGCCATATTTTGAAAGTTTAGACTCAGATAATAGGAAAGTATTACAGATGGCTTGAATTGGAAAAGAAATGGCATTCTGTCAGGATAGGATATAGCTCATCTGAAAAGGACAAAAGGGTGGCGGTATGTGTGCCAGAGTGTTTGTGTGAGGGCTTGCCTACTGTCAAACTTTACTCTTCCCTTGGGCACCTATCCACTCAATTGGCTGTCCGTGGATTGTGTCCAGCTAGAGGTTTGAGTGGTAACCATCAAAAAGTGTCTGGGACTCTATAATAAAGAGCAGATCCGAGCCCCGGAGTGAGCGTCTGTCGAGTCTTGTAGCCTTTCAGCTTTGGGAACTGACACAGGGATTCAGACAAACCCAAAAAGGACTTGCACTCAAACAGCTACTGTAAAATTGATTATGTGTCCAATTATACATGTCCACAGAGAGATGATGGAGGGATGAAGCCACGTAGAGGTGGTGGCCAGCTCTTCCCCTGCGTCGTCTTCTGTCCCTGCTGACACCGGTGGCAGGAAAAGAGGAATGAGAATTAGTGACACCCCAGGATATCAAGAGTGATTTGATCCAAAGACATGCAGAAACTCAAAAGCGTACAGGCAGGTCTGGCATATGGAAAGCCATGAAGAGCGCTGTGCAACCAGCCACATGGAATGGCAGATGCTGGCAGCGAAAACAGCGTTACAGAAACATTAGGCATATTACATTACATTTACAGCATTTAGCAGACACCCTTATCCAGAGTGACTTACAATTGGTACAGTCTTACAATCCAAGCAATTGTGGGTTCAGGGTCTTGCTCAAGGACCCACCAGTGACAGCTTGGCAGAGGTGGGATTTGAACCCTGGACCTTCTGTTCCAGAGTCCAGTACCTTAACCGCTAGGCCACCACAGTCCTGATACACCATCTATTACTTATCCTGTCATCCATTCTCATTGTATCAGAGCTGGCTGAGAAATTTCCGCCTCTGATTCAATATCTATTTATGAAAAATATAGATCTTTAGGCGTGAGTGGGGTTTCCTCTCTAAGTGGTGGTCAGCAAGCAGATTAAGAGCCTAAATTAAAGTAAGCCCACTGGTAATGATGTTGCTGTTATCAATTTGAGTAATAAGCTTGTTAAATGGAGCTTTGGGAGCAGAATCTTTAGCAATAGCGAGACTGCGGGAAAGCTTAGCATCAGGGTTACTTAAATTGTTAATAGGCCTTAGATGGGAGAGGAATATTTTATCGGTTTTCCTGAGCAACAAGTCATGTTGGTTTTGTAGTGTTTTATTGCTCTCCCCTCCCCTTTTCACAGCTATTTTCTGAGTTCAGGAAATGTCAGTCTTCGGGTAATTGTGTGATGATGATTAATTAGCACGTCATTAAATGAAAAAAATATATATATATGTGAAAATCATTTCTATAATGTCTTTGTAGACTTTATACAGACTGGATACAGACTTTATACAGACTTATAGTCCTGATATTTAGAGTTGCATATTGCACCATTGTCTGTGATCATATGTATGGTGTTTAAGCTGACTGGCATGTGATTGCAGTGCCATTAATTTGCACTAAGCTCTAATGGCTGCTGGGTTTGACGCAAAATGAGGCCCGAAGAAGCCTGCGGGAGAATGGACTTGCTGTGCCAAGCAGCATGAAGACAAGGAAAGTTATCTCTCATCCTCCTCCTCAATGTCTGTGTTTTGTTTTTCTTCAGACAAACTCAGCATCTGCCCAGCCACTGCCCGTCCTACGTAACTCTCATTACGCAGCGAAGCATATAGTCAGACGTATAGACTAAGTCAGACAGATAATCAGAGGAAAAGAGAAAAAAGGCAGAACTAGTTGCAGAGTTTCAGATTTGTTCAGCTCTCTTCTCCCACGGGAGCCGATGTGTACATAACTAATTGTCCAGTAGGGAGCACAACACCGAAGGGGTAGGGGTTTGTATACAATTTGTGCTTGCTTAACTAAAGGAAATATTTATGTTCTGGGGGGGATGTAACAGGAGTCATTCATGTATTTTACTCTGTTTCAGCCACAGGGGTGCTACAGTCTTGTAAAATCGGTTTCACACACCACCACTTGCAGCTGTAGATTAGCCAGATTTTGCACTGGTAACACTACTACACTTGTGAAATGATGCTTGTACTACTGTCTATTATTGATGTGCTTGGATCGAAACGGGATCTAAACTAAACCTCTAATGGAAAAAAAAGACAAACATAGGAGCACCTGTCAGTCTCCCAGTAGCTCTCGCTCGGTGCAGATCTCCGCTGTGTTTCTCGTGTTTTTTGTTATTTAACGTACAGTATTCTTAGTGCAAATAAATCACCATGGGTCCTAAGAAGGTTAGTGCTCACAGCCAACCAAAAGGCATTGAGAACCACTGTGCTGTACGATAGTCTCCCGGATAGGCGGAGCATCCGGGCAACAGCTCTCGGAGTTCACCAATGGACTAAGCGTGTTTTTTTTGTTTTTTTTTTCGCTTTCAGTACATTATTCAATAAGTGATGTGAGGTTTATGTGATGTTATGTGAACATTTTATTATAAAATGGCTTTGTGTTTTAATTATTTTTGCCCAAGTGTGGGTGATGTAAGGGATTTAAGCATGTTCAACTTAGGCTCTGCTATGATGTATTCCATATAGGCTATACGCCTCGGTTCATAATGCAATACAACTTCATTAATGCATGTGGAATGTCTTCAGACCCTTTCACTTACTTTCACGTTTTTGTTGCTGCCTTGTGCTAAAATAAGTGTTGTAATGCCTAATACAGTGTGGATGTTCTGGGGGTCTGAAACGGATTAATTGGATTTATGTTGTTCCTTATGTGGAAAAATTTGCTTGGTACTCAGCATTTTGGGCACTTGATGAGCCTTCTGGAAGAAATTAATGATGAGTACCAAGGTACCATTGTATTTAAAAAAAGAGATAATTGCAGTTTAATTTATTTGTATTCATTTCCATTCCTATAGCTTTCATTATGTTGAGCTGTAACTTACATGAGTGTATAGAATTGTAATTAAAGGTTAATAAAGTGTGTTTATGAGATACTGTAGAATAGCAGAATTGTCAGCATTCTTTTTCTGTACTTGCTATTCTTGTTGCTCTGCTGTACTTTCTGCTGTTTATACAGTAGTGTGCAAAAGTCATAGGCCACCATTAGGTTTGTTGTTTTAGTAATGGTATAATGACCATATATAACATATTGTCGAATGTATAACATATTGTCATATGACTGAATCCAAAACTTTCAAACTTGGATTCGTCACTCCATAACACTTTTCCGCTGATCTTCTTTGGACTGTTGGAGGGTCAACTTTGCATCCTAATGAAGTTGCCAGATGCTGCTATTGCTCAAGTGTAAGGAAAGGTCACACTAAATACTTCCACTGTAGCCCATGGAAGTCGTTTTATTTCTGATGTTTTTGTAATACATGTCCTGTATTTTCTGAGTGTATTCTAATGAAGACACTGAGAAATTAGAATATTTAGTCAATATACCATTGTTAAAACATTTTATTTAATCTAATCTAATGGTGTCCTAAGACTTTTGCACAGTACCATATGTGTGTTCTTGTCTCTGTTCTACTGTTTTGGGGGGGCGATACTAATAGAATCATTTTGTTTGTACTTTATCTCCTTCCGGCTCATCCATCATCTGTATTGGCGTCTGAATGAGAGTGTCCTTTTTTATATAAGGCTGAGTATCAGAGATTGCAGCGTTGCCTCTAGCCTCTGGGGTCACTCTCATTTGTTATGAGGCACTGTCTCTTGGTCAGAGACTGATAGCGATGCTTAATTTTCTTTACAGAAGATTTCCGCCCTCAGCCGTGGCAGTTTGTCCGTGCCTTGTTGGCTAGCTGTTGTTATGATGGATATTAATAGATCGCTACTTCACTCCTTTAAATTACTATCTGAATTCTTTTAATTAATAATCGCCCATCGGTCACACATCTGTCTGACTACTCTATCTAATCTGGATATCCTTCAATCTGTCTGCACTCTGAATGGAAATTAATGTGACTGTGAAGTCACATCTCAGTGGCCACGGGCCACGAGCATCTTCGCGCTTGCCTCATCTCTCTGTGTTTCTTTGTCTTTCTAGATTGTGAGGGAGTGTTAAGCTGCCAGATGCGGCCCATTTTGCTGTGTTCCCTGAGCGGACACGCGGCGTGCTAGCTCTTTGAATGCCGCACCTGTGTAATGTAATCCAGCCATGAGTGTGTTGTTTACTTACAATTGTTTGGTGCATTTGAAAGCCTGGCTTTGATCCTTGCAAAGATTCTTCACTTATTTTCCCCCTCCTCCCATCCAAACTGCCAATGTGGTGTCTACTTGTAATGTTTTTTGGACGTGGAGGAGGATACAATGGTTTTTTTTTTTATTGTTTATTGTTTTCGTTGACCCCGCGGGACACGCGTATGACAGTGACCACTGACGTGCCTTGTCCAATGCTTGTTAATGCATGATTTGTATTAAAGGTTTTAGATTGGTGACAGAATAGCATCATGTAGAAGGAGCGCTTCCTGATATTGCATTTGCGGATTAAATTTCAGCCACACGATGCATGCATTGAAAGTTGAAATGCAACGGTGTTTAGTGAGTAATATTGCAAGTTTTTCACTGTAGGTTTCAGTTGGATCCGCATGCCATTGACTCTGGGTTTTAATTTAGTTTGCCTCCACTGCCCTTGAAACATGTTCCACTAAGCTTCATTCATCACGTACCATTTCCCAGTACATGAAACAGATGTTAATAAGTAGAAATTCAACATCTGTCTCTCAACCCCAGTTAGCTCCGCGCAAGAAATGTCCGTATTTAGGATGGAATGGAAGCGATATGAGGCTTACAGTGTGCAAGAAGAGGAACAAGACTATGGATTCGACACTACAACTGTTGGAAAGTTTGCCCAGGAATCTTAAAGATCTTGTAAACCAAATTACATACAAACTTGATGTTATATGTAATGTCTTGCTACTGACTGAGCGCTATATAAACCCATATGTCGTCTGACAGTGTAATGGTTTTTTTATCCACCAGTCTAATTAGCGTCCTGCAATGAGTGGTCCATCACTAGCACTGAGGAATGAGTGAACTCGTTATCCCTTAAGCACTCCACGTGCAGCCTACCCACTAATCACTAGTATTACCAGCCCAGGGATCTGATGAAATGGGGCATTTAACATTGTTTTGCCTGAGAAACATGTCAGTGGCCCAGAGTCTGTTCTCCACTTTGTTTTATCTTATTTGTCTTCTTTTAATCTACAGAATATCGGACAGGAGATCCGGGCCAACCTACACACTGACCGTGAGAAGATCCAAGATCCCGTGAACGGGTGAGAATGTTCATACGTTTCTTTATTTTTCACTCATACTAGTAAGTGAGTCAAAGTATTATGTGTAGAAGAGGATTGATCTAACTTTTTGGATTACCCTATGAAATTCCAAAGCCCTCACATCAGTAAATGCAAATTTCAGTTATTTTTCAATATTCTATGTTAAATTTTAAATGTTTAGGCAAGTATAAAACATACGTGTTGCCCGGGCAATCTCATGAAAAAAAACAACACGAACAAAAAAACCCCCGTCTAACAAGTAACAATGTTGACAAAAAATGTGCACATTGGGGCAAAAAAAAGTCTTTAGTCAGCCACTGATTCCCCTACTTAGAAAGACGACAGAGGTATGTAATTGTCTCTAGGTACACTTCAACTATTATAGACAAATGAGGAAAAAAGTCAGGAAATCCATGTAGTAAATTTTAAAAAGAATTTAATGGGGAAAATAAAGTAATTTGGGTCCATCCACAAACAAGCAAGAATTTCGGCTCTCACAGACCTGTAACATCTTAAAGAATCCTCTTCTGTCCTCCCTCGTTACGTGTATTAAGGGCCCTGTTTGACACTCGTTTATCTGTTAAAAGACCCGTCCACTGCCTCACACAGTCCGACTCAAACTCAACTATGGCCAAAGAACCAAAGAGCTGTTGAAGGACACCAGGAGAAATTGTAGACCTGCACCAGGCTGGGAAGAGTGAATCACAATAGGCAACAGTTGGTGTGAATACTATCAACTGTGGGAGCATTGTAAAGAACTGGAAGACATACAAGACCCAATTGATAATGTCCCTCGTTCGGGCTCCAACTAAGATTCTCATTCCGTGGGTCAAATGACATGAGAAGGTGAGCAAAATCCCAGAACTACAGGGAGGGACCTGATGAATGACCTGCGAAGAGCTGGGACAAAGTAACAAGGCTACATCAGTAACACACTATGCCGAGAGGGACCGAGCTGCAGTGCCATGCTTGGTCCCCCTGCCTTTAGCCAGTACAATGTCCAGGGCCCGTCTTAAGTTTTGGCCAGAGAGCATATGGATGATCCAGAGAGGATTGGGAGAATATCATGTGGGTCAGAATGAAACCAAATAGAATTTTTTTGGTAAAACTCAACTTAACTTGTCTTGGCTGGAGGAAGAAGAAGCTGAGTTTTGCATCCCAAGGACACCATACCTACTGTGAGCATGGGGGTGGAAACCTCATGCTTTTGGGGCTGTTTTTTTCACAGAGGGACAGGCACTGCTCCGTGTAAGGGAAGAATGAACGGTTTATGTGGAGACTTTAAGCAAAACCCCCTCCTTCCATCAGTGAGAGCATTTGAAGTGGAACGTGGCTGCGTTCTGCATGACATGATCCCAAACAAACCGCTCGGAACGAAGAAGAAAATGGAGGAATAGTGGAAATGTGCATGGCTGGGACTCGTAGTTTAAAAAGTGTAAAAATGAAACCTTTTGACTTACCACAGTTTGCCAAAAAGCCGACTAACCAACTGTGGGATTTGTGGTTAAGGATACTGTGGTGGCTTAGTGTTAAGGTACTGGACAGTAGACCAGAAGGTTCGAATCTGCCAAGCTATGACTGTTTGGTAATTGAACAAGGCCCTTAACCCAAAAAATTGACCGAATCATTTGTAAGTCGCACTGGATAAGGGCTTCTACTAAATGTAAATGCACCTTATAAATCATGAATCATAGATCACCTACTTTAGCTCATGGATACAGCCATGTACATTAGAGCCTATGTACACGGGTATATGCCGAATTTTGATGGGATTACATTCCGAGAAACCCATCATAACATTACAATTATGATGGGTTTACATTACATTTAGATTTAACATTACATTTACATTAACAGCATTAAGCAAACACCCATCCAGATCACTTGGCCATTGAGCTGACAATTACTCCCAACAGTACTAGCTTTTTAAAGTCAGGATTTGAACTCATAACCTTATGATTGGTAGTCTAGAACCTTAACGGCTGGCCCACCCTGTATATACAGTACTGTGCAAAAGTCTTAGGCCACCATTATATTAAATATACCATTGTTTTAGCAAGGGTATAAGGACGATATATAGTAATCTTTTTATTAGATTGCAACCAAAAATACAATTTGTATGCGGTATTAAATATAAAAGGTTACAGTGGCAAGTATTTAGTGTGACCTGTCCTTACGCTTTCAGCAGTAGCAGCATCGGGAAGCTTCACTGGGATGCCAAGTTGACACTTGTATAGTCCGAAGACGCTTGATTAGGAATGGTCTTTTTCGAAGGGTAACAGCCAAGAAAGTACTTTCTTGGAAGGGGAACAGGGTGTAAAGGCTAATATATGCTGAAGCTCACAGATTGGAATGAAGATCAGTGGAAATGAGTTTTATGGAGTGACACCGAGTCCAGTCATTGATAATATGTTATAAATGGTCATTATGCCACTGCTAAAACAACAAATCTAATGGTGGCCCAAGACTTTTGCACAGTTTTGTATACACACACTCACTCTCACTCAATACCCTAATGCACATTCATTGAATAGTGCACTACTTGATAGCAGATTTACCTTTATTGATTCCTAATTTCTTAGATGATTTGTCCTGAACTATCCGTTAAAAATTTACTGTAGGCATTTTGTGAAAGCGTGACTTTAAAATGGTTTACACTTGTTCATGCCCTACTCATCATTTGAGCTTCTCTCTGTTGCTCTCTGTGCACTAGCATGGTCGTGCCACTGGAGGGAATGATTGAACATAAAGCACAGATAAAAGGGCGTTTGATAGGCAACATGGTGCTAATAAGAAGCCTTTGTAGTTAGCATGTTCCATGAAGTAAATGCAAGCCTGAGGTAAGACCGTCTGAATGGTTTGACTCAGGACACACTGTCCGACCACAAAAGCATCCCAACACTCTGTGCATAAGGCACTAGGGTTTGTATGTCTCACTTTCTCTGGAAATAGTGCTCTGAGGCAGCTAACCAGCTGATATATAAGTTGTTGTACATTGTAAATCATTCACACTACGTGTAACATTTTTTCATACCTGTGGTAGTGGAGTTATTGTTGAATGATTGAACCCTTTCTAATCACCTGGATTTCTGCATTAAATGCCCATAAAATGTGGTCTGAACTTTATCCAAATCATAATAAATACCCACCTGATGTCATAACACACAATTCATCGTTGTGATGTCTTTATTAAAAACATACTACGTTCACAACCAAAGCTACAAAAGGTATTTGCTCTCCACTAACAACTTCCTCAAAGTTCAACGGTTCCCATTTAATGAAATGAGGTTGGAGGTGTGGGTTATAGAGGTGACGTCTTGTCTTAAAAAGGTGCACTGATAAAAATATATTCCTAAGGAACTTCAGGGAAGAAGTGTAGAGATGTGAGAAGCTCTAAAAGGCTAAAAAAACTAGTTGAAGACCTGTGTGAAATCTCTGAAACTTGAAGTTTGTGTCGACATAAAAACACACCTAACAAAATAGCATTTATGGAATGGCACCACAGAGAAAACCACTACTTTTCAGAACCAACAGGTTTGAAGGGAAGCTGGTTGTTCCTCGGTGCTTCTGGGGCAGTGCTGTGGACAGCAGGGACAAACCTTGAATTTTTACTGTTCAGAGCGTTATTAAGAAGTGGAAATTATGAGGCACAAGTAACACTCTTGTGTATTAGGCAGTATACTTATCAGGGAAGCTACCAAGAA
Source organism: Ancistrus triradiatus (assembly GCA_025084515.1). NCBI lineage: Eukaryota > Metazoa > Chordata > Actinopteri > Siluriformes > Loricariidae > Ancistrus > Ancistrus triradiatus. The sequence goes on along the minus strand of JAJAGP010000351.1, from coordinate 201,725 downwards.
GCCAGCAGCAACTTTGAATTACTTGCAGGTCTTTATGGAGATGGGTCAGTCTGTGAGTATGACGACAATCTCACTAGCTTTACACAAAGCTGGTCAGTGTGGCAAGAAACAAGCCTCAGTGCCACAGTGAGTTTCGTTTTCACTTTTCACTTTGACCATAGCTCCATATCATTTCAGAGGCTGCATTTGAAGACCGATTGGGTCATAGGGCACGCCTAGGCTGTCCCATTTCGAAGGCTTCTTCATATGCGGCCGAGAAATGTGGCATTCTTTTCCATGGTAACGAAGAATCCAACGGATGTGTCCTTCACCACCCAACATATCCCAAGGTGCATTGCGTATGGTGACGCAAACCGGAAATCTGCTGTAGAGCAAGCCATCTCGTTTCGGTTCGGCCTTGGCCACAGTCTATGTAGCCTTCAAAGGACACACCTTCGTAGACCACGTCCTTCAAGGGATGCAGCCCATGTGTCAAAACATCTTATGGTCAGATGAGAACAACATTAACATGGTAGACACCTGAAAATGGGCAGGTGATTCACCTTCCCTCATGACATTGACCCTAAAAAACACCACCACAAAACTATTAGTGCGTTGAAATTCACTTAATCCAGTGATAGTCGGATTTCTGCAGTGATTTGACTGTTCAAGTGGTCATGTATACAGCATACTAGATACTCGAAATCAGATAAAAAAATCCGATAGAGATAGATTTTATTCCAGTAATAGGATTACTCATAGCATGCATGTCAGTTACCTGATTATAATTGGTGTTTTCATTCTGCACACGTGTGCGAGCCTTTTCTCGCGGTCGCCAGGTCTGTGCATTCTAAAGACTTGGCTTTATTTGGCCTGTCTTTCCATTTGGATCTGGCAACCCTGGAATTAAACGCGCCACAGAATTAAAGGCAGCGAAAAAGCTATCGAATTCTTTGTGAAGACTCTGAAACACAGTATATACACGAGAAAATTAATAGTTTGATTATTTAATATTAAAGCTTGAAGTTTTGTCACATATTTCTATGAGATTATGGGCTGGTTGTAAAGTAGAAATTCGATCCAAGTCATGTAACCCCGGAGGTTTCCCATTATCTGATTACTCAAGGGCATATATACTCGTCGATCGGATTACTGACAAAATCTGATTTTCTGCAGTTTGGATTATTAAGTAAATGTAAATTTACTCAATGCAGTGGCTTAAGGATAAGTGACTCTCTTGGCGTGGGTAAGACTGGTCCCTGACCTAAATTTGAAAGTCTGTGCATGGACTTGAAAGAGCAGTCTTTTTTTTTTTTTTTAAATAATCTTCTGAACTATTGCCTTTCTTTATGTCATTTGATTGTTGTATGTTAAAACATAAAAATATTTTGTTAATGGGTTTTGATTGTAGACTGTAAGACAAAAAAGTGAATGTTTTAAAGGAGGTATGATCATTTTCTGTAGGTACTGTAAATGGTTTATAAAAATTATTTAGTAAAGACTTCCAGACTATGTTTTGGAGGTCCAAGCCTTATTTAATGTGACATGCGGCTACAATAAACTAGACAGTGAATGATTAATTAATAATAAGTTTAGCATCTTGTTATATCTCGGATATAGTTCAGACCATATTTTTAAGATGTAATGCTGAAATCTTGCAGCTGTATATTAGGTTAAGGTACTAATAATCTGTATGAGAGAAATTTCCAGGTCAACTTCTGTTCATCAAAAGACCATCACTGACCAGTTCTTCTGTCTCTCATTCTACCACTAACCTTCATTTAATCTCATTCTCTCAACTTTCTGTATTTCCCTTTGTTCTTTTACCTCCTTCACAAGTTTCCACACTCTTCCTCACTCTTGTTCATTTAATTTTTGGAGTGTTGTGTCCCAACCCCCCAGGTAAAGCTTGCTCAGTCAGGGGCCTTTCTGATGGCCCCTTATGAAGAACGTTTAAAGACCACAACATGGCAGTTGGGCTGCCAGCCCATTTCAAAGGAAATAAAACATTTTCCTTTCAAAGGTCTGCTGTCTGTGGGGAATAGCCCTACTTCCCTGGAGCCTCCACTGCCTCTAACACTTTAAAAGCATTCTGCTGGGCAAAAATGAGGGGAAGAGAAAAAAGACAACATGAAGATGTCAGATGTGAAGGCCTATAAACTGTTCTTTGCATAAAAGTGTAGATTAGAGAGATTTTGGATGAGTTCTCAAGTACCTGCAGACTCTCCTACAGGTCTTACATCTTAGAGACATCCCTCCAGTCTTTACTAGGTTTTATTATGAACTAATGCACTGTGACCCTCACTGAGAAAACGGAATGAGTGAGGTAACTTGTACCATGGAATAAAGAGAGAGACATTAATACATTTGGTAAAAACTCTCATAACCTGAATCTATTGTTTGGGGTCCTTATGCCAGCTTTAGGCTGCTACTGGCACAGTCAAATCCCATACAAAACATTTACCCCAGCACCTGGCATCTGCACATAATTCTATCTTTAATATCAACACAATGCAAGTACTGGTTTTGAAAAACTTTTCTCGGTTTTAAGAACCAAACCAATACACAGTCAGATGTGTTCGTTTTAAATGGAGAGTGTGGGTGGTAGATGTAGGTGTGTATATTTATTTAGCCTTGGATGGGGTTTATGAGTTTTATCTCTGAGATTAAGAATGAAGTGTACCATCCAAAATCAAATCCTTTAGTCTCTGCCCTAGGTATCATCATAATGCTTAATGCTTAGGTAAAGGTGATGACCAATGCATGTTTGTTGTTCTTTTAACTATAGATTCTTGAGTGTGGAGCTCTAAAAACAATGTTTGATAGCAGTGTAGCCTCATTTAGTTTGCCGATCCCATTTTAGAAGTAGTGATTTAAATTTGGCGAATATAAAATGAGCTTTGTTAAAATATACTCTTCAGTACTTCTTCACATTTTTCCAGCCATTGTATGCTTTCTTATAGGTCAGCGTTATTTAGGTTCTGTAACTGAAAAGATTTTGCCAGGAATTGCTTGCCCTTTTGTGGTGGAAAGTGCAGAGTGATTGAGATTAGGCTCTGGAATCAACACCGGCATCATGTCAGCAGATAAAAGAAAACACATAAGCGCAAAACTCTCAGGAAATTACAGAGAGGACTTGTAATAATAACAATGATCATCATGTGAACAGAAGCCAACGTGAATGACACTTTAAAATGTATAATTGAAAAGACAGACAATAAGCAAACATGGAACATAATGCAAAGCTTTCCATTCTACCCACACAAGGTTCACAGGAGAGGGTCTGGAGCATAATCCAGTATTCACTGGGTACAGGCAGAGGTACATCCTGGACAGGGTGCTCATAGTGTTAAAAAAATGCACCGATTGAACTCCACATTCTAAACCCCAGGTCCTCAGGAGTTGTGGTTTTCAGCAGCTAGCTCTTACCACTGAGCCATCAGAGCTGCATGGATTCACCAAATCCATTGTATGTGCGTTCATGACATAATTTGTAAAAAGGTCTTTCATTCCAAGTGTGAATGGGGCTGTGGCAATGAAGCAGTTGAAGTACTGGACTGTGGACCTCTAGGGTTCAAATCCACTTCTGCCAAGCTACCACTGTTGGGTCCTTGAGCAAGGCCCTTAACCCACAATCGCTTGGATTCTAAGGTTGTAAGTTGTAAGTTGCTCTGGATAAGAGCGTCTGCCCAAGGAGGTTGGGTCCCTTTTTGAGTCTTGGTCCTCTCAAGGTTTCTGCCTAGAACTAGGGAGTTTTTCCTTGCCACTGTCGCCCTAGGCTTGCTCAATTTGGGATTGGACGTAGTTATTAGGAGATAATCTAAACTTGTAAAGTTGCTTTGAGACAATGCTCCATTGTAAAAAGCGCTATATAAATAAATCTGACTTGACTTGACTTGCTAAATGTCAAATTGTAAGTGAATGTGTGTAGTTTAAAATTACAGTGGTACCTCAGTGTTCAACTACCTCGAAACTGTCGAATTTGATTCTCAATGCATTTTGACTAGAAAAATTTGTCTTCGTTCTCCTCATTTGCCCTGTACTGGGCACATTTGTTTAAACTTGTGTTGACTTGAGTTGAGCCGCTTGACTCGTTTCAGCCGAAACTCTATTCACGATCCATGATTCACGATTCAGTACACAGTGATTCAGTGGTTCAGCTTCACAATACCCATTGCTCTCATTGCTCTATTGGAGATCTCTACTATGTTTATCGTGTTTTTCTTTATTTTTACATCTGCAGTACTGTATTCTTAGTGCAAATAGTCTCCATGGGTTCTAATCAGGGTTTGATTGACTGCCAACCTAAAGGAAAACAGGAATTTAATGCTCCAGAAACAGGCTGCAGTTAGCATTAGCAGCTATGCTAGCGCGGTGAGTTCATCAATACAGTAAGTGCTTTTGCTTTCAATTTTCACTTTCAATTCGTTACTCAACTAAATGACTTGAGACTTTTCAACACTTTATTATAAAATAAGCTTTGTGTTAATGATTTTAGCTAACTGTAGGTTAATGTAAGTGCTTTAAACATTAACTTACTTATTATTTCTTACCATAGGCTCCGCTATTTAAAGTATAGACTGCTCTATACTTTATAATTTAACACTCGTTAAACTCCTCAGGTTTTGTTACATTTAACATATAATGGATTTGTTGGAACTTATCCCCCATTGTAAGTTGGGGAGCACCTGTACAATACAACTCCATTAGTGCATATAATGCCTTATACAGGGTGGGTTTTCTGGGGGTCTGGAATGGATTCATTCAATTTACATTATTCCTTATGGGAAAAATTAGCTTGGTATTCATCGTTTTCAGTTCTTGACAAGCCTTCTTGAGTGAAATAACGGGGAGAACCGAATTACCACTGTACTATATACAGTGGTGTGAAAAAGTATTTGCCCCCTTCCTGATTTCCTTTTTTTTTGTCTCACTGAAGTGTTTCGGAACATCAAACCAATTTAAATATTAGTCAAAGACAATACAAGTAAACGCAATATGCAGTATTTAAATGAAGGTGTTTATTATTAAGGTAGAAAACAAATTCAAACCTACATGGCCTTGTGTGAAAAGGTGATTGACAAACACCCCTCCCCCCCTTTTTATTTATTTTTATTTTTTTATTTATTTTTGTTAAAACATAACTATGGTTTATCACATCTGAGTTCACAAATGGTGAAAACATGGAAAAGTGGTGAACCTTCACAGGAGTGGCCGGCCGACCAAAATTACCCCAAGAGCTCACAAAAGACCCCACAACAACATCCAAAGAACTGCAGGCCTCACTTGCCTCAGTTAAGGTCAGTGTTAATAAGAAGAAAGAGACTGGGCAAAAATTGGCCTGCATGGCAGAGTTCCAAGACGAAAACCACTGCTGAGCAAAAAGAACATTAAAGCTCCTCCCAATTTTTCCAGAACACATCTTGATGATCCCCAAGACTTTTGGGAAAACATTCTGTGGACTGACAAGACAAAAGTTGAACTCTTTGGAATGTGTGACCCATTACATCTGGTGTAAAAGTAACACAGCATCTCAGAAAAAGAACATTATACCAACAGTAAAATATGGTGGTGGTAGTGTGATGGTCTGGGGCTGTTTTGCTGCTTCAGGACCTGGAAGACTTGCTGTGATAAATGGAACTATGAATTCTGCTGTCTAACAAAAAATCCTGAAGCAGAATATCTGGCCATCTGTTCATGACCTCAAGCTGAAACGAACTTGGGTTCTGCAGCAGGACAATGATCCAAAACACACAGCAAGTCCACCCTGAATGGCTGAAGAAAAAAAATGAGACTTTGGAGTGGCCTAGTCAAAGTCCTGACCTGAATCCTATTGAGATGCTGTGGCATGACCTTAAAAAGACCGTTCATGCTCGAAAACCCTCCAGTGTGGCTGAATTACAACAATTCTGCAAAGATGAGTGGCCAAAATTCCTCCACAACGCTGTAAAAGACTCATTGTAAGTTATCACAAACTCTTGGTTACAGTTGTTGCTGCTAAGGGAGGGCCAAGCAGTTATTAGGTTTCGGGGGCAATCACTTTTTCACACAGGGCCATGTAGGTTTGGATTTTTTTTTTCTCCCTTAGTAATAAACACCTTCATTTAAAAACTGCATTTTGTGTTTACTTGTGTTGTCTTTGACTAATATTTAAATTGGTTTGATGTTTCGAAACACTTAAGTGTGACAAACCTGCAAAAAATAGGAAATCAGGAAGGGGGCAAACACTTTTTCACACCACCGTAACAGAAGTTATTACTGCTCTATCCTGGTATAGGTATCAAGGTAACTGGTACCAGTAGAGAAATACCAGTAGTCTGCCTGGTTTTGAGTGTGAAGAGGCAGTACATGCACATGAACGGTCATCATTGAGCAAGCGAGTGAAGTGAGAGGTATCGAGGCATCCCACTGAGCATTAGAGATCAGGCCTTTTGCTGGTGGAGCCTCCTGCATCATATATCTGACTTCAGCCAGAACTTACTGTCTTCTGTTTTACAGCATCAGCACTTCTGACAGCACACACATTTATTCACACTCATGCACATTTCTCCAGAGAAATGGCTTACAACGGTACCGAGAGAACAAAATAGAATTTGTGAAAGGGTCGGAGAATATGAGTAGGAATGAAATAAAGAATTTTCTTGAAATGAAATAAAGAATTTTCTTGAAATGAAATAAAGAATTTTCTTAGTGTAAGATGCTTCAGTACAGTGGTACCTTAACGAAGAGTACCGAGCATATTTTTCCTATAAGGAATAATGTAAATTGAATGAATCCGTCCCAGACCCCCAGAAAATCCACAATGTATAAGGCATTACATACATTAATGGAGTTGTATTGTACAGGTGCTCCCTGATTTAGAGAGCTGGGACCAAAGTAACAAAGCTACCATCAGTAACACACTACGCCGAGAAGAACTCAGATCCTGCAGTGCATCTGACCACATATCTGGTCAGATGAAACCAAAATAGAACTTTTTGGAGGAAGAAGAATGCTGAGTTGCATCCAAAGAACACCATACCTACTGGGAAGCATGGGGGTGGAAACATAATGCTTTTAGGGTTGTTTTTCTGCAAAGGGGAACAGGACGACTGATCCGTGTTAAGGGAAGAATGAACGGGGCCATGTATCGTGAGATATTAAGATAAAACCATCAGTGACAGCATTGAAGATGGAACGTGGCTGGGGCTTCCAGCATGACAATGATCCCAAATACACCGCTCAGGCAACGAGGAGTGGCTCCGGAAAAAAACGGCATTTCAAGGTCCGGAGGTGGCCTAGCCAGTCTCCAGGACCTCAGCCCCACAGAAAAAATTTGTGGAAGGAAAAAGAGTTGAAAATCCGTGTTGCCCCAAAACATTCAAGCTCTTAGAGGAGTTCGGCATGGAGAGGAGGAAAATGGGCCCAAAAATACCAGCTACCGTGTGTGCCAACCTGGGAAGACTTAAAGGAAGTGTGTGACCTCTGTCCATTGCCAACAAAGGTTATGTAAAAAGTATTGAGGTGAACCAAATTTATTGGACCAAAGACTTATTTTCCACCATTAAGTGGAAATTTAAATTCTTAAAAAATCCTACAATGTGATTTCCAGGATTTTTTTCTCATTTTGTCTCTCATAGTTGAAGTGTACCTATGATGAAAATTACAGACCTCTCTCATCTTTCTAAGTAGGAGAACTTGCACAATCAGTGGCTGACTAAATACTTTTTTAAAGTTAAATGCATCATGAACCGATGAGTGTAATATAGTCTATACTGTATCATAGTGGAGCCTATTTCACATTAACAATTGTATTGAACTTAAATTTGTCCAAAATTGTTAAGACGAAGCTTATTTCATAATAGTGTTGAAGAATCTCATGTAATTTAGTGAGTAATGGATTGAAAGTGAAAAGAAAAGCAAAAACACTTACTCACAGCACTACTTACTCAACTGCTCAGCCTGAGAGCCAGTTTTCCTTTCGGTTGGCTGTCATTTCCTTTTCTTTCTAGAATGTTCCTTTTGGTTGGCTGTCATTAATAACTATTGGGACCCATGGGAACGTATTTGCACTAAGAATACAGTACTGTAGATATAAAATTAAAGACAAACTTGATAAACACAGCTAAGATTGTTACTGAGTCACTGAATCATCTGAATTTGACGAGTTTCGAGGTGGTTGCGAACTGAGCTACCACTGTATCGATATGGCAAACAAAAATGTCCATACTATTTGAACTAGATCTAGATCTGTTTCTGCTGCTTTCAGTACCCTTGTGCATCATTTTAAATGAAGTATTCAGTGATCATTTTAGTGTTTGGCTGACGGTTTGTAATCAAACCCCATCAACACTGTAGAGCATAATAAATATCGTGTAATGTTTTCCGTCTAACTCCACGTGTGTCAGTGTAACAGTACGTTTCTGAACTGGCTCTCCTTTTTCTTCTAGTTGAGAGAGACTGATGCCAACTTGGGCAAGAGCTCGCGTATCCTGTCCGGCATGCTGAGAAGGTAAGAGGAAGGTAGGGACCCTGTTTCTGCTGCCCCTCTATGGTCGTGTGGACTACCGGGCTTGTACCCTCTAGCACATGATCACAAACAAATGCACACATCCACTTCAGGTGAACCTGTATGGAAAAAAGCTTGAGATTTTTTTTAGTACCTACTGTCACGTCTATCTCACATTTCTGAGGTGAGAAGACATTGTGCTTGTAAGATACTTCAGATAATCAGGCACATTCTCTCCTTTTCCGCTTTCACCTTTTCTTTCATAGACAAAGCTAAAGGCTTCCTTTTCCAATATTCCGCGCTGCATAATCGCTCCTCTCTCTCTCGGTCGCACGCTCTGAAGCAAGGCGGCTAACACAGAATTTACTCATCTGTCACATCTCCATTTTATAAAGTGCCTTTGCGCCTTTCGCTGAACCGTGACAGCAAGGTTTCGCTTCTTTTTTCTTTACTGATTAAGAGTAATATGTAAATGACACCAGCTAAATTTAAAATCCCGGGGCCGGGAAGGAAGTGCCAATTGAAATAGATGCTTCACTGGCTGTAGACAATCAGGGCCGGAGCACAGAGAGAGAGAGTGAGAGAGGGAGGTTGTCGGGACATAGACTGTAACCAATATTTCTGCATATGTCTCCATTTTGTCAAGTCTCATTAGAGCCGCCGCGGCTGCGCGGTGTCACAGGAGCTGTCCAGAAATCATTCATCATCCTCCATGCCTCCCTGCACCTCCCGCCCCTCGCTCGCTCCCTCCCGCCATCCATCCCGGCCCGGCACTAAGTAAATAACGCACACTTATTTCAATATTATCATATTAATGTTAAAGTTCGGCTGTCAGCTAATGGGAAGACTTAATCAGACATAGCATTTAAGAAATGTAGTGGCGCACCCTGTGCTGCCGACTTGGGCCGGCTCAAATCAGGATTTATGAGCCTTTTGCCGTGCGCCGCGCCGCCTGTTCCTGCTGCCTTTCTGCTTGACAGCACTGCGCTCGGCTCTTGCCTCTACCAGTCTTCCTGGTCTCTCTTAAGACCTCTCGATGGCAACCTGCACGGCTATTCAAAGTCTTTTAGAGTAGAGGAAGAAAAAGACGAAATTTAACCCTCAGTGTTTGGATATTTGATTAGTACCATGTTTTTTTGTTTGTTTGTTTTAAACTCTCCCCATTGCTCCGATTTACCTACAAAGCAAAAGTCTTGTATGGTCTGGTGTAATTCATACCATATATAACAAGCAGCATGTGTGTTTTATTATGGTGTCTCATATCAAACTGATGAACGGGGTCAACTTCACCACTACCATAAACTCTGACGTCGTGAAGATTCTCCACTTCTTACTCTCGCACTCCACTTTTTGTATGTCATGACATGGTTGAGAAGGCATGACTAGGACAGAGCATTAGCGTACCATGATGAATTTGATAAATATTGTTGTTAGATGGAGCCAGAGAGGGCTCCGCATGTTTACCCCAGCAAAAAGGCATGTGTACATGTCCCCAAACAGTCACGCTTCTCCTTTCGTAGTACACTAACCAAAAGCTAAAGTGCTGTTCGTGCAAGGCGTACTTGCACGCACTTCTTAACAAGCCCAAGTGGTTGTAAAGCTTGTGACGTGTCTCCGAGGGCCTGTATTTAGGACGTTACACTGTGAAAAAAGAAATGCGTATTCCGAAATGTTAAGGGTTTTAATAGGAACCGAGCCCAAATACTTTACACCAGCAGAATGGGATCAAACCGGTGCCGTTCGTACCAGAAGAGGGAACGCAGAGCTTCTGTGTGGGGCTGCTAAAGACTCCCCCTACTCACCATATGTTGTTCATTTGTGCATCACAACTCCTGAGGGTTTTAATTACATTGTCATGGTCACTGGCATCTCATTAACTTTTAATACTAACGCTTGCTTATAGAAATCATAATATCATTAAAGAATAATCATATCAATTAAAACATTTGCTTTGATGGTTGACTGTTGAACGTTCAGCTGCTCGGTGCAGTCACTGCCTCAGAAATCAGAAAAGGCAGAGGAAGCAATCCTGATGTTGGGATTTTTGCAGCTGGTCTTGTACTAAATTACTGTGTCTTGGACCTCGTTTATACCGCCAGTGGGATTGTGCTTAGTCTGAAGAAGCTACTCTCCCTCTGGCATGTTTCTGACTATCGGATCATTGTTTTCTAATGATTTCTTTTGCTTTTTTGACTGCTATGCTCATACACACTTCTGCCAGTCATCACTTTCTACTTCGGGGCTTCGGTATGTCTAGTTCAGACTAGACACATTGAGGGAGGTGCATCTACAAAAAGCCTGAAACCTTCTGTTCTTCATAGGGTTTCATCCACAAAATTTTGAAAGATGTACAAAATAGGAGCAATGTTTCATGCCTGTAGAGACTTATCTTTTCTCCAGTCATCACATACAGATTCTACCTGTTTTCTCTCATCTGTATTATTTTGAAAAATGCACAAAATGGCAGCAAAGGCCTGTCAGAGACAGTTGAGGGTGGCAGCGGTGTTTGTAGTGCCCAGCTCCTATGCTCGGAGCAGTCGGCAGGGGATCGTGCCAAGCCAGAGCCTGATAGAGAATGCAGGTGGTCGAGTCCGTCGCCAGCCCAGATCAAAAAGTCTAACCCCTGGGTGGACCACCCTTTGAAATGGGAATGGGTTAGAGATATCAGACAGAAAACATAAGCAAGCCCCACACCGCAAAAGAGCTCCATATTCATGCCCTGGCTTACAGCAGCCAGGACACAGTCTTCAGAGAAGCCTTCGGCTGAACTGGACACTGATTAAGAGATCAGCCTCCCCCTGTGTGTGCGTTTGTGTATGCTGGTGTGTGTTTGTGTTTTAGATATGTACACTATATGGCTAAATGTATACAGATACTCTCTTTAATTAGTGATCTTAGTTATCTGTGCCATAGTATAGTCCCATCGGTGGCACTTTTTTATAGTTTTTCGAGCTGTGCCCCATCTGGACGATTGTAAGCCTTAAAACACTGTGTACAGGGACATTTTAGCTATTACTTCAAGTTAGGTGCTTTTCTTAGCACATAGGAACCCTGAGTGATGTAAGTATGCGGTGATTGGTCCAGATGTAGGGTATAGTATAGGATGATTTCAATTGGTTGATTTATTCAATAAACAACCATAAATAGTTCATCTGTGTGTTTCCATCCTTATTTTAAAATCACAACA